>CAIGRP010113138.1:0-29099 GCA_903798385.1 Fraxinus cuspidata | reverse complement strand
TACGTGAACGCGAGAGATGCTTTACAACGTGAAACAAAAATATTCGAGTGCCGGCAATAATGACAAAAGATAATTGTACTTACAAACATTCACCAACGAAGTGTCAATAAACTAAGATCAAACTAACGAATGTAGAACAAATGAGAGTGTATATTGAAAGTACTTTTCTGGAGTGTGTTCTTGTATATTAGAATCAATATTCNACGTGAAACAAAAATATTCGAGTGCCGGCAATAATGACAAAAGATAATTGTACTTACAAACATTCACCAACGAAGTGTCAATAAACTAAGATCAAACTAACGAATGTAGAACAAATGAGAGTGTATATTGAAAGTACTTTTCTGGAGTGTGTTCTTGTATATTAGAATCAATATTCAAAATATCATCCTTAATAATTTACTAAGAGCACCTATTTATAGAATTCTGGCCGACGTGGTAATCGTTGGATCAAAATCACGTGACCTCATCTCTTAATTCAAACCTCACATCACTAAATCTATCATACATAATATACATTGATAACGGGTCGGTTCTATACATTAGACTGACACATTGGACATTCTTTATTACAAACGTTACATCAATCATTCATAAAGATTGCCTACAAATCTTGTAAGGCACATCTTCATCTTCGGGAATTTCGGATGAACTGAGGGTTTCGATCTGAGGGAACTTCGTATTGGTGGTCTTCTGTGTGAAAAACTTCGGCTTCTTCTTTGATTTCTTACATAGCGCTTCGATTTAATAGTTTCAATCATTTTGGCAATACTTCGAAGCGTTTAAGAGTTTCAGTCATTTAGACGGTGCTTCGACACATAAGTTTCAGCCTTTGTTTGACTTTTTTGTATATGATCATTAGGTTTTTGTTGACTTTTCGTTCCACGTGGACTACGAAGTGACACTTTAACTGAAGTCTCGATGGCAAGACGTAACAACGGTAATTTTTAGTCAAATTTCAAGCTCGACATCTTCTTGGTTAAATTCTTTACTTTTATATTTTATAGGTGGGGTGGTTTCTTCAGTTAACAGTTCTGTAAAAAACACGCACCTGACAAAGAATACTGTGTGAAAACTTGAGATTGGGCTTCGGATAGGTGACTGAATGTACACATGTAAATAAGAAAATCAAGAGAAATAATTATTTATAAGAATTTATTGATAATAATTAATGATAACAAAGGTTTGTTTGTGTCAAACTATGTGGTTTGGTTCCCATAACAAAGTCTTTGTTCAAACTATTCCTTCTTTGTGTCAGACTGTTATAAATCCGGCTGTTGCCCTTTTCTTTTTTGCTTTTAATTTATTTGTTCATTTATGAAAAAAAAAATCATGTTTAGTTAAATATTAATTCTCACTTTGAGTTTTCAATTTTCGGTAGTTTTTCTTGTTAAACGAATCTCAAAGCACCATTTTCTTAAGACTTATAGCGGGATTGTTTGACAAAATTTTAGATAAAAGTTGCTGTAATGTTTGACTGAAATGTTGATAAAAACGATAAATTTTATAAAATGTATTATTAAAATTAATTATTGATTTTGATATTAGATTTTACAATTTTTTAAGCTTTCCAAACAAGCAATAAATGTTGTTATTGCTTCTACTATATGAGATGAAAAAATTTATATAATTTAATAGAAAGATTTAATTTGATTCTCTTTGTTTGTTGTTTAAGCAAAGTATATATTTTCCAAGGTTGAACTCTCTTAATTATTATGTGAGAGAAAAAAAAGGAGCTTAGATTGAGTTCCATTATTTGAAAAAAAAAAATATCTTGATTTTGAAATAATATTTTTTGAAGAATGTGTGATTAAAATGTAAGAAGAGTTTTTTGAATTTATGTGTAATATTATTTTATTGAGAGAATGTGCGATTGATAAATTAATTAAAAAAATAAACTAAAATTTAGTAAGGGCCAATCATGGACGTAATGAAATCTCCACTGTATTCTGTCTAAAAACCTTCATTTTTAAGCTCTATATTTGTGAGGAAGAACGACACATACTTCCACCAAAATCAATCTTATAAAAAGTGTTAAACAAGTACAATATTATTCACTAATTTGTCAGAAAATCATCCACAAAATATGCAGATTCCTCCCAAATCGATTTTTTAAAGCTGTCATATGAAAAACACAACAAATTTGTTGTCTCGAAAAAAATTATGAAATTAAGTCCCGTGACCATTTGTTGGAAAAACATTGTTTTGAATAGCGAATTTTTGAAGAATATATAATTAAAAAGTAAGAAAAAAATTGAATTTATGTATAAAATATTTTATTATGTGATTAAAAATAATTATGTAAAAAAAAAGAATTTTAAAAGAATGAGAGACAAATAGGGCTAAGTTTCTTATTCTGATAGTAGACTACTTTTAACTGCCTAAGCTTAAAAAAAAGAATAATATTATTTATCATTATGATGATAAAACATCGGTGATGTAGCGGTGTATGTGAAATAATGAGATTGAGCGGTTCAAATTTTAGAGAGGAAAGAGAGAAAGAAATGTAAAAGATAATTGGGTTACCATATCATCAATATTCTATCCTCATAATGATAAATATCATTATTCTAACCAAAACTGTCACTCAAGTAGATTTAAGTCTCCTTTATAAACTTGTAAATTTATAGATCAGCTATAAATTATTCGAACTTCGTTCATGTTTGAGGTTTCATTATTTGAACCTCATTTTTTTAAAATTCATTTTTAATCACATATATTTCAAAAAAAAAAATCAATTTTCGTAAAAGCTAATTCAAAAAAATTACCTCAAACCTGCCCTAAATTTATTTTTGAAGAGTAAAAAGAAAATGAATCAACATTAATGGGCATTTGATGGAAGTAGTAATGCAGGTGGCTTTCATTACGCCTTCCCAACAAAGGGATCTTTTGTTTTCAGTACTCACGCGGGCTTGTCTTTAATGCCATGATTTTTATAGTTGAGGGGCCAACCATAAATAAGTACTTTCTTTTTTATAATACATTTAAATTTTTTTTATTTTCAATTAGTTTTCCTCAAAAGTAAATTCCAATAAAATTTTTGGTAATTAAAAGTAAAAAAATTGCAAAATTGGTTCTAAATAGCAAATTTGATCTCAATCTTTTAAAAAGGTACAAGTAAACCCTTAACTTTTCATTATAGTTGTACAATCAATTTTCACTTAAACTTTCAAATTTTGTTAAATTATTGAAGGTCCCTTGGACGTAAAATTTGTATTAATTGAATAAATATAATAAAGGATTGAGAATTATCTCTTCAAATTGCTATCCAAACAATATGTATAAAACTATTGATGCAATATTTCCTTAAAAAGTATTTATTATAGTCATTTTTATTTTCATCAAGAATACTCATCATAAGAATCCCATGATATTTTTTTAGCCCCCTGCATGGAAATAGTTTTGAAGAACATAATTATTATAAAAAGTGAATATTGAAGACCCATTGTAAGGGTGGCAAATCGGTCGAGTCGAGCCCTCAAATTAACAGGTGGCCCGATCCAACTCGAGTTGATATCGGGATGAGGCATGGGCCGAATGAGCTCAAGTCAAGCTAGTTTGATCAATTGCCACATTTACTTATATATTAGAAAACACAAAAATATGAAGGTGAATTTGGAAGTCAAGTGCAAATGTATGAATAAATTTGGAACCATAGGCTTGTGAGTACATTGTATCGACTACAAGTCCCCTTATAATAAAGACAAGCTTCATGTGGGTGCAAAATACTTTACGGGATAATGGATTAAGTAAATTTCCTCAAATCCCAGTGCAATCCACCCTAACATGTTCCATGCTTTTGAGTGAGTACTTAACGTTTATATCTAGAGTAAGGTCGTACCAATTTAGGTGACAATTATGTGACTTTAAATAATATATTCATTTAAACACAAAGTCAAACGATCCATTTAATTGAATTTATCAAGTGTGATCACCTAAACGGTGCTTTAGCACCACTGTTGTCAAATAACTTTATTCTTATATTTAACCACGTTTGGTAGGTATTAAAACTAAAATTTAAATTTAAATCAAAGTTATCAATTAATTTTAATATTATATTTTATGGGATCCATAATTTTTTAATCATATAATTCATCAAATTTTATTAAAATGTACTAAAATTTTAATTTTAATCTTCATCAAAGAGGGTTTAGCGTGTTAAATTAACAAGATTATATTCAGCTGCTGCCACTTCTGAAGTCGTGCTAGTGCGACACGACCAGGAGTATTGTAAGATAACCATTTATTTGTACAACAATTATTGGGTTTTCCCTTTGATGTCCCGACCGACAAATGATCATTTGAGTAGCTGCCATTAAGGGTTTCCATACTATAAGGCGTATTAATGATGGAGTAGTTGAACTATCATATCGTTGCCTACGGTTGGAGTCTCAAGGAAGTAAGGTTTCTATTGAGAAAAAAAAAAGGGTTTGACCACACAAGAGAAAGAAATATATGGAAGATATTTTTCATAGGTAGGATTGATCTTAGAATGATTTTATATCTATTTTATACCTAACTCATGGATTTTGTTTGTGTACGTGTAACATTATTAGTAATTTAAAAGTTACTTTTATTATTCAGTTAAAATCAAACTTTAATTTCAATTTCACATGATACTCATTATTAAAAGTTGAACCTCAACATTGAGAGTCCCGCCACCGCCCTACCCCTAGAGCATTGTGGAGGAGGTAATTCGTGGGATGTGTCTCAGCAGGTCATGGTATAAGAGATGCTATACTGATGCCCACAAAGATTTGAATTTCATACCTTGTAAGATGCGGGAATCGAACCCTCACACTGCGAGTGTCAGCTCAATAAAGACTACCTCACTTCTATTATTTGCACCACTAAGCTATTCCCCGGGAGCTCACAGAATACTCATTATTATTCACACATTTTATGGTTCCCACCATTCTCCCTCATACAAAGTTTCTAAAAAGTTACTAATAATCAATTCGAAGATAAGCAATGCTCCAACTTCAAACTATGCTCACATTTTGCAATGAGTTGGGCATCTCATATTAACGTCTTGAACGTAAACATGTAGAAAATTTTATTGTACAAACGTCCATTAGTGAGTTCGACCACTTAAAGATATGAAATAGTGAATTCAACTCTGATAATCAAGTTACTCATTATTCAATTAATACTCATTGTTTTGTGTCTAACACACTTTTAACTTGCCTTGGGAAATTTTAGTAGGTGATGTGCCATGCTTAGGGTATAACAATCTTTATACTGTTGCCTTCAACTCAAAAGTAAAATATAAATTATGTATATTCATTGTCTTCGATTTGCAATGAATAATGTTATCTAAGATCGGTAGTGCTAAAACACCAATTTATGTAACATTATATAATATGTTTAATTAAAGATGAAATTAAATAATTCAGTTAATTGCACATTTAATTTAATGGCACACAGTGCCACCTAAACGGTTATCGTAATACCAGTAGTCCTAAATAATATTAATAATTTGCGATTGATTTGATGCTATGTTGTCTACAATTGTATATATGGTTGGTCTAGCACTTCGATCCAACCTAGTATTTTGTTGAGTCGACTTACTATGAGCGCCCACCCCTCTTGCTTAACCTCTATTATGAGAGTTGAGCCTTTCTAGCTCTACGACTCTTTTCGCCAAACTCTAAGTTGGAGTAAAACTCTTTATCTATAATTTAACATGATCGATTTATTAATATGATTGTATTCTTTCTTGTCACGTCAACTCAACACATCAACTCAATGCACTTTAAAATATCGTAACTACCGTGAGAGTATTAAATATAGACTTTTAAAAAGTATTTAAAGGCATGTTTGACATGATTTTTATTTTTGTTTTTTTAAATATAGACTTTTAAAAAGTATTTAGAGGCATGTTTGACATGATTTTTATGTTTGTTTTTGCTTCCAGTTCCTGTATGATAACTCTTTTGAGTAATGTATTTTAATTTTTGTTTAAAATTATTTTTTAAAATGATTTTTTGCTTTTCTTTTTTGGATAAAATTTTTTGTACATCAAGCTTGACATTCCCTTCACAACAGAAGAGGGATCGCTCTCTATTGTGAGTGGCTGTGAAACTTGGAATACACTTTGAGTGTACGCCCAAGTTTAATCCTTCTTTTTTAATCTTGTGAAGGATGTAGCCATGTAGGCAGATCGACGAAAATATGGATCTCAACAGTGATGCTGCAATGGCAGATTGGACTTGACAGGTTTGATTTTATATGCTAGCGTAGGTTAAGTACTAATTTTGGAATCAGTATAGAAAGTTTTGCAGACTCCTCCGTTTTTGGGTTACTTCAGTTAATTTTGGACCATTCAACTAGGCCTCTATTTGCTAGCCTTTTTTTTTTTTTTTTTAATATGTAATTAAAAAATAGAAAAAAAATTGAATTTATGTGTAAAATATTTTATTGTGTGAATGTGTGATTAAAAATAAGTATTTAAAAAAAGATTTTGAAAGAATAGAAAACAAACAAGGTATAAAATGCCTCGACTTTTGACTTCAATCATGCTACGTTACCAACACCACATCTCTCTCCCCAACTTATTGCGAGGGGGCCAGCAACTGTAGGTATCAAAATCCTTTGACTTCTTCTCTAACATTTAAAAAAAAAATAAAAAAATTTGGCAATAAAATATATAATTTCTCTTTTATGGCTCCTAAATTATTATTATGTAGTGAATTGGTTATTATAAAAAATTTTACTCAACCCACGAATTGAAATGGAGGACTGCTGAGTAATTCAAAGTTTTTTATTCTTAATTTCTTACACGTGTAACCACTTGGAGATATAAAATAGTAATTATTTATTGTTATAAGTCTTGTTTCGATTTCATTATTTTCAAAATATATTTTTCTTTCACTTATTTTCAACTACGTATTCTTTAATAAAATAATTTTACACGCAAACTCAAAATTTTTTTTTTATTTTTAATCATCCATTCTCTATCAAATCACTATTCCAAATGCATTATTGGCCCAAAAAAGGGGAATTCAAACATACTCTAAATTAATTTTTCTCAACATTTTTTCATTAATACGTTTATATCCCAACTAGTTTTCATTACATTCTTATCATTAACATTTCATTAATTGATTTATCTTGTCCTTAATGGATTTCGTTTGCAACGTTTGTGAGGAGGATGTAAACAAATTTATTTCTCCCTCATATTTTAAATAAAGAATAAATACAAAGTACGATAGAATACTTGTCCTCTTTTCAAAGCACGTTAACAGAATATTTAAGCATAAACAACGTCGGATGTTTTAATTAATAAAAGATTGAGAATAATAACAATGAAACAAAAAAGATGGAGATATAATTCCAATAAGTAAATATTAGGGATCTTTAATGCAATTTAAAAGTGATGCACTATTAAAAAAATATGGTGTGAATATAAATATTCGAAAGAAAATAAAAGATGAATTACTTTTATATTTTAGGACTTCGAATAATATTTTTCAGTTAAAAATTTTTAAATTAACTTTGTCTTTTGCATCACAACCTTTCAATCTCTTCTATCTTGACTAGTCACCCACAATTGCATCTCGTTCCTTTATCCTCACCACTCTTATCTTCGTCCAATTCCTCGCCTCAATTTTCTATGCTCAACAAAGATGTTAAAAACATAAAAGATACTTAGTTCGACACTAATGTGCTTCACACTATGTCAATTTTACCGATTTTGTCGAATTTTACCACAACTACACCAACTTATGTAGCCCTTGTTCAGTAGGCTTTAAAAAAAAATAAAAATTAAATGATGATTTTTTTAAAATGCGGGTAAAAATAGAGAAAGTTTTGAGTTTACATGTAAAATATTTTGTTATATGAATGTGTGATTGAAAATGAATGTGTAGAAAATAAAATTTTAAAATAACGAGAAACAAATAGATGCTTAATTTTTCAAATCTAATTAGCCAAACGTGACCTCTCGTGACTAAACTCACAAATTGACGTGCGTTGTTTAAACTTTCTAAATATTTTATACTCCATCCGTCTTATAAAGATGTACTTGCTTTTTTTTTTTTTTTCGTATGTCTCAAATTATATATCATTTTCATTATTGGGAATATCGTCGAATTCTAATTTTTCTAATATACCCTTATTTAATGTGTTTTATTATCAACAATATGAGCTACTCCTATTTAAATAATTATTTAATATAGGTGTACGAGAAAAAATATAAGTAAAAAATATATTTTCAACTATATTAATATATTTTTTTAATCCACGTTAAAATGGAAACATGTATAAATTTTTTAAATAAAGGGACTATTACAAAATTGGTGGGAAATCATCTCAGTTTTTAAACTCTCGTGATTGTTTAATGACAATACTGGCTAGTTAATAATAGAATTTGCTTATGATAATCTTATTTTTATAATTAATTGCCATATGTTTGATCCATTATGGATCCGTTTCGAAGGAATTTTGCTTTTTGTAGAGTTATTTTCAAGCGAATTACTTTAGGCTAATTTTTTTAAAAAATTATTTTAATCAAATAAAGTTCTTCCAAAAAATTATATAAATATGTTCAATAAACAATATATTAGTTTCAAAACCAACTTTTAGCATTTCAAATTGGGTAATTATATTACCACTACAAATTTGCACCACAATTTTTAATATTTTTCTTATTTACTTAAATAGCCTAAAGTAAAATTACATAATGTCATAATTAGGGTTTTAATATACTTTTTAATAAAATAAATTATTATTCCACCACAAACATAATTTTTTTTTTCTTTTTGTATAGTTATGAGTCTTATGCCTCCGTGATTCTCTGCATTTTTTATAACTTGGTTTTCTTTTTCAACTGTAATGACACCATTCAAATTTCATGTTTCTCAGTTTCTTTTAACCATAGCAAACAAATCCAAAATAATATTACAATTAAAATCTTGTTAGAAGCAATTAGAAAGGCTATGAACCAACGTATCAGGGTTCTTAGGCAGTAACTCCATTGCAATTAACATTGATATACTGCAAATTCTTGTTTTAGAATTAGTGAAAATGTTCAAAGGAGGAGAAAAATGAGGAGAAATATCGGGGGTGATGAGTACACTACCGTATTTTTTTTTTCATTTTTATTTTTTATTATATTAGGAGTATAAGATTGGAAGCGATGACTTATGGTTGACTTTCTTGGTTATGTAAAGTGAAAGTAGTTTGTAAATTTATTGTGGTATACTTACTGAAAATATATTTTAATTGTGGTGTAATTGTAATGTGATGTAGCAAGTAAATTTTGTGGTAATGTAATTATCCTTTCAAAATTTCGTCGAAACGGACCCACAATTAATAATTTCCCGAGAAACGGTCATTTGGCGACACCCTAAAAGAGAATAGTGTATATTATATTAATCTTATCTTGGTAATGAAGTTAAATTAGTGGAAAGGTGGGGCTCAATTATAGAGGCATCAGCATTAGCATTAATCATGTGTGATGGATCGAGGAAAAAGAAAATTGAAGAAATCCCTAAAAGAGAACATCAATGAATTCGGTGGTCCAACTTATCTAAAGAAAAATTTATTTAGGCTCGTGGCACATTAAATATATTCGAACAATATTTTTTAAAGAATCGATTCTTGCCCATAACGGACCTTAGTCAAAATCCACCCATTTAGACACCTTTCTTTAATGGGAATTATTAGCAACTAATCACTAACCAGCTTAACTTTGGGGATAGAGAAGACTTTGTAAAAGTCAAAAGGGATCCCCCCCTCCCCTCTCTCATCGAGATGTCATGATTAGGATTATTAAAAGGGGTGTCACACTTATTCTCACTTCCAAGGCATAGAGGAATTAATTAAAATTAAGAAAAAAAGAATTAGAAAACACTCAAAAACCCTCCTCAAAACTGATGCATGTGATGCTCATTATGCCATTGCATTGTCTTGCTTGTGGCTAATTGTCGTTTATTTTATGTGCTTAGAGTAATTAAGTTATTAGTCTAAATAGAGTTAATGACTCTATGTCGTGTTATAGATGTAGCTTGTTGTTTAGCAGAGATGTGTATAATTTTTGTATGACCCACATCCACGACCTCACGATCAAGGTCAAAACAACGTCGAGAACTCATCCTCGAATTTATGTGGTAGGGCTCGAGGTCTCTCCAGGGCCAAAATATCATCGGGCTCATATGAGCGAGCTCGAGCTTGGGTTTGAAGCCTTTGGACATCTCGTATCCATCACTATTATTTTTCTCTATTTCTATCAGGTCTCCTAATCTAATAGAACTCTATCACTAGAATTTTGTGCTTATCCAAACACCATATCTCACAATTCCAATCAAATTACAACTCTTATGTATGGAAAGACTCTCAAACACTTCACAACTCTTTAATCAGATAAAGATACTCAATTGATTTATCATACTAGGAGTGCACCACTTAACTCTACTAAGAGTGTAATACTTACCTCTATAAATACAAGGTCATGGATCATTATTCACATATACTTTTACATAATTTTTCAGTTCATAGTTTTACACATAAATTTTCTCTCTAACTTAAATATCAGAGGGGCAACGACGTCTTTGTTTCAATTACTAAAAGATTGTGTTCATTCTCAACCTCAAATTTGGAAATCAACATGTATGATTTTTGGTAGCATCAAGTAATATATCCATAACCCAAATAATAATATGCATAAAGACCTATGAGCACATTATGAGTCTCAAATCTCAATACATAATCCACTTAGAATTGAAAATTTATGCAGAGGGTTCATGGTCCATATGGGTTCGTATGGCAAAATTTTTGAAAAGTTGAGTTAGTTTTGAAATTAAGCAGCAACTTTTGGTAACATTTGAATAATTTTTTTTAAAAAAATTCTGACTAGAAGAACTTTTAGAAGAAGTTGACCTAAAATAGTGTAATCAAGAACCTCTTTTACAAAAAGCAAAAGTAAAAATCGTGTCAACCAACGCTATAACGAGTCTTGCATATGATTTCTTCACATCTTACTTTTGAAATCGTTTATATATGTGCTCATTGCTCTCTTGACAATTGAGAGCCAAGATTAATCAAGAGCAACTAAGCCACGGGTACACCGTACACCATTATTGAAAAGTAAAGAGTTGTGTGATTGTCCATTGAAGATAGACAAAAACCTCGACTAGAGTTCTTTTTCTAATACTTGGATAGAATTTTGACACGATTTGATTTTTATTGCAAGAAAATTTGCACTATAAATATGTCGGGCATTTTAGGTGCAAACCCTATGATTAATTATCTTTATTTTGTTATTGCACTGTCTTAAGATTGGTACAATAAGATTTGCAGGAATTTTGAGATATGATGTCCCTAATGTAGCAAGTTTACCTATGATGCTAGCCTTATTTTATACACATTTTCTTCTGCCTAGGAAATAAAGTCCATTATAACCTACGGTATGTGGCAACTTTTTAGACTTTCTTAATTACTTTCTTAAATAAACTATGACAATCAACAAATAAATTATTTGATCATACCATACTATAGAACTGGTTTTATGTTCACAGTGAAAATAAATTATGATGTTCAACGTCGATGCGACAACGTGTGGTGTTGCCACATCGACGGTTGGAAATTAAATATAAGAATTAACCGTCGATGTGTTGTGTAGTCATATCGACGGGTGCAACGTAACTCTTGTTCACTATGGATAATAGATCAAATCTATACTATACTATTTCACATCATATAAAAAAAAAGTTAATCTTGATTAAGATAATGAACTCTAATAGATAATATTAAAAAAGAAATTAAATAATCTTTTCTGTTTACGATATACCAAACGTATCAAGGGTAAAGAAAACGTGTCTTGACTTTTTTCCTTCTTAATTTGATACATATTAGAGAATGCTAATTAACATCACATCATGGATCATCTTGTACAATATATAAGAATATGGTGTAGTCGATTCTGTAGTTAGTGGGATTCCTATAAAGAAGAAAATGTTTTTCAATTAATTAATTATATTTTTGAGGTATCCTTAACGGTAGCAAACCTGCACTTAATTAAATTATCCTTTAAATAAATTAATATCATATTAGATCTACATTCTTACAAAAATACATTTTTTCAAAACTCATTTTCAACCACACGTTATTCAATAAAATAATATTACACGCAAATTCAAAATTTTCCTTACTTTTTAATCACATATTTTCCATCAAATCACTATTTAAAATACATTTTATGTGCATCCAATAGGGTATAAATCAGTGCTCTTATGTGGTTATGCTTTCTTAGTTGGATCAGTAAAATTGATAAATCACCAAAGCACATGTTTAGGGCTTCTTCTTAATTCTTAAACAAGTTTAGTGCAAATAGATTTTGATTATAATTAGGTTAACATCTAAAATAATCATTTTTGCCTGTCAAGACAAGTTTGAGCATGATAGACATATTTACGGAAAAAAAAAAAAGTATGTAACAAGCGAGCACTTTCGTAAGAATCAATAATAACTTTTTAATTCTTCCTTTGCTCGTTCACTAAAGACCTAACTATGTTGTGTACAAATCATAACACTAAAATGCCAAAGTGTCAAGGTGCAAAGAACACACTCGCTACTTTTTTACCAAAATTTTTATCAACTCTTTAACTGGTCAAATTTCAATTTTAACTTTTTAACTACAAAATGTATCAATTTTTATCAAAATCTCCTAAATTTTTTATCGAACAACCCCTCGAAAATTCAAGGCTATCCAATGCGGGTCCACTATCTAGGTAAGATTCCTTGTTAATGGTTGTATCTAAGCTCAACTGGAGTTGTTGAAAATTACATTCCAACATGAGAAGACTTGTTTCTACTTAATTTTAAGAATTATTTTTGTAATTATTGAACTAAATTTGCAAGTAGCTTCTATTGTTCAAATTAATTAAATTTACAACCACACAAATTGAAGTCGGAAAGCTGCACATGAGGCAAAATAAAATAAATCCTACTTTAATAAATTTATTCCCTAGAGGAGAAGTGAGCGCGGATAGTCCAATAATTGTAAGAACTAAGTTAACCGGTCACAATTCAAATTATTTCAAGGTCAATTCTCAATGAAAGAGTAGAAAGGACTCCAAATTTAAAAATTAGATCGAATCAAACTAGCTTTTAGTTTAGATTATTTAAATTTTGATTTTGGGGTCTCTAAAAAATAACTAATTAATCTGATTCGATAATTTTTGCCCAACCTTATTGGTCGAGGTTTGAAAGTAGTACCTTATCAGGTTTGTGAAGGTGTGAATTTACCTTTATAGGTTTGTGAAAGTTGGACCTTTAGAAGCAAATGACAACAAGAGTGGCATTGGCATTTGAGTTTTTAAGGATATGAATGGATATAATATGTATAATTTTACTTTTTATGTGTAAATTTCAGTGATAATATGCGTGTTTTTATTTTTATTATATGTGACCACTCTTTTTGCATCTTCTTAGAAGTTGGTCCCTACCCTTTTTGTCCTTTTTATTATCTTGGTTTTTTTTAATTACTATTTTTTTTTCAATTTCATTAATCCAAAGTTTTTATTTCAAAATTAGGTTCACTTTTTCTTTTTGTCAAAGCATGCACGCAGCCCAACTTTGATTGTACTACGAGTAGAAGGTCCACTATCTAATCACGGCCAGGATGGTGGGATTGTTTCACTTTTAGTCCCCAATTTATTTCTATATTATAAGTTAGACCATCAACTTTTCAAAAGAAAAGAAATTTATCAGCCTTTCATTATAATTATATTGTCACTCCTAATATGGGAAAACACATTATGTTTCTCATCATGTTTAATTTTATGGGCGTTTAGACATTTGAAGTGATACGTGTTTACATTAGAATCATCACCTCCACAAGTTGGCGACCAACGTACTAATGTGATAATACGTTGGAGACAAATAAAAAAATTGTCATCAACATTTTATTATAATTATATTATTAGTCCGACAACACATCACGCTGCCCAATTTGTTTAATTTTATGAAGTTGTCTTAGACCGGTGTTCAAAAACCTTTTGCAACACGTATTTTCATTAGGATCACCTCACAAGTTGGAGACCAATGAATTTTTTCTAACAAAAGAGCAACCTTTGATTCTCTTATATGCATGAATTTTACCAAATAATTTATATTCTTTTTGACATTTGACAGTACTGATTTCTTAATTTCCTACATAATGGGGTCCCTACATATTGACCAAATGACATAATTGTACCAAACAACGAAAATATGTAACAATCTTCATTATTACATTCAACCCTTTTTGTTCACACAACTAATAAACCGTGTAAGATTTATCTTTCCTTAAACTACTTCGTCAATTTTGAACATGGAAAAAAAAGTCCCATTTCCCCTGTTTGATGACAATTATAAAGAGAAGTTAAGAAAAAATGATCTGATTTTTTGAAATTTTTTTGATTAAAAAGTAGGATAAAAGTTTGAGTTTACATGCAGAATATTTTATTATGTTAATGTATAATTGAAAATGAGTATGAAAAATAAAGAAGTTTATTTTAAAGAGAGTCAAACAGGGACTAAACGAAAAGTCAAATCTCATCTTGCTAAAATGATGGAGAAAAATAAGATATTTTTCGATATTTAGGACTATTTTTTGGCAAGTAGCAAGTGAAAAATCTAACATTTTGAGGTAAAGAAAAAGAAAAATAGATAATAAAATATAAAGTGAATTCTACTCCCACTTTTTGTTTTTTTTTTTCTAATAAGAAACGACAAGTTTACATGTTAAAAGTCACTTATTTTTGAGGTGTGAACTAATAAGACCGAACGACACCTTATGCACTTTTAAGTTTTGAAATTATTTTGGGAATCACATAAAAATTAGGAATTGAGAACTTTATTATTGCAAAAGTGTCCAAGTGATGCCACATTGTTGGCCCAACCTTTTTAATTTGTCAAAAAAGGTAAAAGAGATATGGAGAAGACGAACCCACTTTGTACAAAGGGTCTACACAAAAGCAAGTAAGCCAAGCCCAATGGGCCATATTCTAGGCATCTCCTTCTCTTGTCAATAAAGTTTCTATTTTTATTTTATTTTTCTTGAAGATGACGCATAAAAATTTAATTTGTAGTAACTTTTATCCAACACATTGCGAATATCGGATGTTAATAGTAACCCGTGAATTAAAATTTCACTTTGAGGGGGTGAAATGGGTTCAAAATATGTGGAAATTTCACCACATACCTTAATATATATAAAAATTTACCTTTTACATTAACACAATTTTTTAATCAAATATACTACAATTTTTGGAGTATAATAAAAAACGAAAAAACGTACACTCAATCCCTCGATTAATACAATCACATGCTCAAATAAATGCTCCTAACATGCCTCAAATATCCCCAAATTTCGCCCATTAATCATGTTTCTTCCGTCATACTATTACAACTTTTGAACAAAAATGTTCAAGAATCGAAACCCCAAAATCTTCTTTACGCATCAAGAAATATACAAATCGTATCTCTATATGCATTTAATCACCATTTCTATCACGCGAATCATATATGCAAACTTGAATCTCGGCATTTTGGGATTTCTTCTAAGCTATATAATCCGTAAGGGTGAAAGATACATCCATCGTTCAAAGATCCAAATCAAATAGATTTGCTTAGTCTAGTCATCTTGGTGAAACTAGAGATTGAAGATGACACCACCAAGTTCTCATTCGGCGTTGGGTTCCAACAAGAAAAAAACACCGGAGAAGAATCCCCATTTTCAACAAAAACATCTCGCCGTTTGTCGATGGCTATCGATAATACACGTAGTCGAACACTTTGCGCCTTGCACCTATACTAGAAGTTGTTGTGTATGGCATATAACGCGATAGTCGTCTTTATCACCTTCTTGTCCTGTTTAACGCCATATTCTTCCGGCTTCAGATCTGCTATATCGATGGTAGTGGCAAACTCATGCATTGTTGGTACTATGCAGGATGCATTAACGAGTAAAGTGCTAGGTTCTGACATTCCCAAATAAGGATCGACTACTGAGGATGGAATGTCCTCTAAGACAATTGCATCATTGTTCGTCATATCCCTTTTCTTCAGCTCCAAATACAATAGTAGTGAGTTGTCATTTGATATCCTTATTGGGTCAATTTTCGAGATCTTAGACTTTTCATTGATTTTCGACTCTCTGGATATTATCTCAGTAAATTTATCATATGTATGGCTACTTGGTACGAGAAGTCCAAACATCATTGTGTCGCATGCCACGAACACATTCAGCCCTTGGTTGAGCTCCATTATTTGAAAAAAAAAAAAAGATTTTGGAATAGTATTTTTTGAAGAATGTATGAATAAAAAGTAAGAAATTTTTTTTAGTTCACGTGTAATATTATTTTATTAAGAGAATGTGGTTGATAAAAAGAGAGAAAAAACCCATTCCTGAAATCAAACATGTCAACAAGTTAAGAAAATTTCAAACAACTCTAATAATTTGTGAACTTATACGAAAAAAATCATCTATGTTTATCGAGTGTATTTCACCAATTTTTTACCAGAAAACACACTTTTTTAAGTGTGCAAACTCACATTCAATGTAACAGCTACCGGAATATATAACAAAACGTGAAATTTTGATGGATACCTAACGACGCAAATCATAACCGAACGTCGAAAGAATAACTAGGTTCAGAAAAGGAAATCACAACATTCAAACTACACATCGTAACAATATTTTAGTTTAAATGAGGGTTTTTAGAAGTTAATGCCTACATTCATTTTTGCAATATTGTGGAAATGAACTCAATAGAAAACCAAAACAATTCTCTAGTACCGTGATGAAGTTCTTATAACGAGCTTCACACAGTCGCCGATGATCAATTTTCCCAACTGAAATCACAATTGTAACATACCAGTTAAAAATCAATATGAATTCAAAATCTCGTAAGTTCTGCATTTCGAATTAATGCCACCCGTACTCTCTGTAATTGAAAATTTCAGCTTCAGACTCCAAAAGGAAAATTCCGTGTACAGAAATTTCGGTTTTATTATAAATATAGGTAGTAATTTTGATTTATAAATATATATAATAGTATAAACTGAAATACTATATATTAGTAAGGCATATATGATTTTTTCCCTCAAAATATTGTAAGATAGTTTGATTTGTGGTTGGTGTTTAAAGAAAAATTCATTACCATCCAATCATATAAGTGGATTGCACGATATCATGTATTTGTCACGTTGTCATTTTAAGTTCAATATCTCATGCAATTGTGGCCCGTGTCGTTTGCTAAACATATTGGACCACTAATCTACTAGTATTGATGAAAAACACCATAGATGATGAACATATAAAGGGTTCAATTCGGAGTAAAAATATTATCAAGAAAATGATGTTTGATAGCAACCCTAAAAAAATATATATTGGTAGTTGATTTACAAAACGAAATCCAAGTCCTCACTTTTCTTATACACGAATACAAAGGAAAGATTGATTAAATTCGATTATGTTATTTTTTCACTGTCAATGTAAAAATACGAATTATTCTGAACAAATATCAAAATGATTGATAGTTGAATTACATTTCGATAATTTATTTATTATTAAGATAAGACTGTCATTTTCCAATGATAATTTCTTAACTTAATTGGGCTAATAAAGATTATTTCACTTCCCTAAAAATGTACTTACTCTGCCATCTATTATATCTTGAGATATTTTTCCTCATGTTAGGTTTCCTTCCTCAAAAGTTTCATTTTCTTGTCCCAATTCTTATATTGTTTGTCATTCCACATTGAATTAAAACTAGAATTGGGAGAGAATTGAATACAATATAAGAGAGTCCATAGTCATAGAAAACAATTGTACAAAACAACTGTTGAACTCAAGAAAAGGAGAGAACGAGAGAGAATATTAGGGTATGTTTGATAGGAGGGATTTTCCATGGAATTTAAAATGGAATTATATCTTTGTCAAAAAATGAGTGTTTGATTGGCTAAATTTCTAGGCAATATGTTTTCTTACTTTAACTAATTGTAAAAAAAAATTTCAATTTCATGGATAATTTTCATACAAAACAAAGTCAACCAAATGATATTCGGTATGATAATTTTTTTAAAAAAAATATTTTTTATTTTTTTGGCAATTGAAACAAATTGTAGACCCAATGATAAAAAAATTATCACTTTTTTGGACAATTATCATAAAAAATAAAGTCAAACGGACAAGAAACTTTCAACATTTTTCAGGTGGAAAATTATACCAATCAAACACAATTAATTACAATTCCCAGTAAAATAATTTCTAAGCAATTCCATTTCCTAAAATTTATTTTCTTTCTACCAATTCCATCTTTGCAATTTAATGGACCCTTAGATGGAAATAATTTTTTTTTCATGCTTTTTGAATTAGTTAGTGTATTGAGGCCTTTGTACTCGGCCTATGTTAACTTTTACATACAGTTTGCTTTGGAAATGTTGGGTGTCACATCTAAGGAATTTTTTGAGATCTAAAATGCAAGTCAATAATAAAATTGAGTCACTCTCCAACCACAGTCCTAAGCATAGTTAATTGCATAAATAGCACCAGCAAGCTTAGCCTCAAACGCATAACAAATACATAGGACTAGAGAAACACTCCTTGACAAAGCATGGCAAGTATAGAAACCCCATCACATCTAGTAATCCCCCCGATTTCCAAAATAATTGTTGAACTCAAGAAAAGGAGAACGAGAGGGAAATAAATTTTTTCTCCATATTTTTTGAATTAGTAATTGTGTATTGAGGCTTGTTGTACCTGAACCGTGTTAACTTATACAAACTGTTAGTGCCGTACTTGTGTTTCGCGGGACTTGAGACGAACTTCAAAATTTGGGCTCATAAGCCATACCGACAATCCATTTTTTCATTTAAAAGAGTCTTACGAAATGATAACTTAAATTCAACAATAAAGCAACAAATAAAAATAAAATATTCAAAATATTTATGTTGTAATCAAATAACAATACGGAGATGTTCTAACATATCACTCAAATATAACTCTTCTTGCAGTTTATGAGGCAAAAATATCAATCGATTTTGTATAGTCGAGTTGTTCAGCCATTTCTCTTTCAATGGATAACATGGTCAATACATTCAATCTTTGATGTGACATAGTTGATCGGAGATAAGTCTTGATCAATTTCATCTTGGAGAAACTTCTTTCTGCTGATGCAACTGTAATTGATATAATGAGCAAAATCTTGTACGCAATGCAAGCATTTGGAAAAAAATCTTTCATTTACTTCAAGTAATTTTTGATCGGAGATAAGTCTTGATCAATTTCAATTTGGAGAAACTTCTTTCTGCTGATGTAACTTTAACTGATATAGTGAGCAAAATCTTGTAAGCAATCCAAGCATTTGGAAAACAGTTCATTTTCTTCAAGTAATTTATCAAAAACTTGTTGCGTTTTTTATATCGCAAGTGTACGATATCGTAACAAGTAAAAAGTGAACTTTTGAGTCAGGATTATCGTTCCTACGAGGACTATATTTTAGAATTTAATCTAATTTTTCTAACTCATATTTGACAAAAGCAAGTGCAAGTAAATATTTATGATAATTGTGATTATTTTTTTTAACTACTTTTAACTAATTAAAAATATAAAAAATATTACAAACAACGGATAATTGGATAAACAAATATGTGATGAATATTAGAGTATAACAATTTCATCTATTGATCAAATTTATTCTTAATTCAAGATTTATAACCTAATGTAGTGTTCGATCGAATTTTTCTATTGCATTAAATTTACCCCTCTCGAGTTCAGCCTATTTAACTAATTAAATTTCATATCTCTATGTGAATCAATTTTAGTTAAACAAAACACTGATTCTAAGAATTCAAATTATAACCACAATACTATGTTAACTTATACATACTATTCGCTTCAGAAATGTTGGGTATCATATCTAAGGAACTTTTCGGGATCTAAAATGCAAGTCAATAATAAAGTTGAGTCACTCTCCAACCATAGTCCTAAGCATAGTTACTTGCATAAATAGCACCAACAAGCTAAGCCTCGAACGTATAACAAATACACAGGACTGGAGGAACATTCATTGACAAAGCGCGACAAGTATGTAAACATCAATTCTAGCAATCTCTTGGACTCCCAAAAGCCAATCCATCGGTATTAACCTAAGCTACCCTACTTGAGGAGTACTCTAGCCGTATTAACCTCAAGCTACTCCAGATGAAGAGTATGCCAGAAGACCTCCGAAACTTGAGGAGCCCTATGGGTTGGCCCGAGAGATGGTGTAGATGTAAGATCAATATCTCATCAATAAAGCACCTTATACTATCTGTATGCAAAGAATCTACATCCCAAATAGATCACAAAAAGGACTGCTAATCCCACGGTAAAAAATTAATCCACTTCCTCAAAGATAGAATAACTTCGTAGAATTCATACAACCTAGAAGGGAGAAACAATGGAATCTCTTCAAAGGTCACTTATTTGAAAATTGAACGAATCCTACATTACAACTCGCCAAAGTTCAAGAACATTACTATTAACTTAGATGTGAAGTCCAGATGCAGAAAATAAGACATCTTATAACCCCAAAATACAGAAGCATAACAGAAATAAATGTTTCGACGTCTTAGATTTGCTTACCAAACTCACTAGAGCCCATAGGCATAAGCGCTTTGCATAACTCACTATCCCATCTAGGGAGCATGGCTAAAAAAAGAGACCAGGATCCTTGCTGAACACCACTCCCTCAATGTCTGCAGTAATGGTGGGATAAGATTGATTGAAAAGAGTAAGAAGATCCCAATTCGTGTTAGAGTAAACATCATCAATATCAATAGGTGGCTAAAGATCCAATTATCCAACAAGAAGCGAACCTAAGATTGACGATCAACTAACCATCTTGAATCATGTTCGTGCGAAGCCCGCAAGCTTATGTGATCGTTGATAAGTAATAGATTTGAGTGAGTTGAGAGTATCGTTACACAGAGAATATTTTTCAATTTAAGTTTACTAGTCGTGTATGGAATTCGAATTATGTAAATAAAAGAGATTTCGAGTTTGTAATTATTTTAATTTAATTGAAGCCCTTGTTTGATCCCCATTTATTCTAAAATATATTTTTCTCTCTTCTTTTCATTCACACGTTCTTCAATAAAATAATATTATACGTAAATCCAAAACTTTTCTTTATTTTTTAACTGCACATTCTCCATCAATTTATTATTCCAAAATACATAATTAGAAAATAATGGGGTTTAAACAAGCTCTAAAAAAACACTAAAATTAGGGTTTGTATCAAATTATGTATGATTGTATTGGAATTCGAATCCGCATATTACTATCTATTTCAATTATTGATTTGTAATTTAGTTCTGCTCATGCGTTCCTAACAATTGATAAAGTTATGATATATAATTTTCTTTTCCAAAACAAATTAAATATATCTTAATCATGACCCAAATTTATTCCTAACCCGATTTCGAATGATTAAAATGCATTAAGTTTTAGATTATCTATATGATTGCACATGTGATAAATATTATTCGCATTAGAGGCTTTCTATTGAGTTTCTCAACACTAAAACAAGCAACTAATTATCTAGTTGGTGATTAATCAATTAAATAATGTAATTGGTATACAAAACTAATCAAGAAATGCAATAAATAAATTAAATTACTAGTTTTGAATTAATTAAAACAAATAAATAATAGGGTTCATCTTCATCCAATACAAAAACGAATCTAGCCTAACATGCTTTTAAATTACAAGAAGAATAATGAAAAATTATCACCCGAGGTCATGAAAGAATGTAGGAATCTTGCTCTTCAATTCCAATGTTAAATTCTTCAAAATCTTGATATAATTGGATTCAATTCCTTATTAGATTATGATCTTCTCCCTCAAAAGTAATGAATTGTCCTCTTTTTTTTGATGAATTTGATGAAATTATTATATATGAAGAGACAATAGAGGGGTTTTTCAATATTTCTCCCAA
The DNA here is from genome assembly GCA_903798385.1 of Fraxinus cuspidata. NCBI lineage: Eukaryota > Viridiplantae > Streptophyta > Magnoliopsida > Lamiales > Oleaceae > Fraxinus > Fraxinus cuspidata. Next base: position 7,131 of record CAIGRP010113138.1, on the reverse strand, counting down.
GTTTTGTATTTATAAAGGTCGATTAGGTCAAGAAATCGTCTCAATGTTATTACCAATAAGAGTTTGAATCAAAAAAAGCAATTGGTTCGTAAGCAGAAATTCTGGCCAGCCCGTGCAGGCATGCCGAATCGAGGGTCAAGAAATTTGGTGTCTCGGGCACGCCATGAATTACCCTCGCATGTGCATGTTTGCTGGGTGTTGTCCATGAGCAGCTTTCGCTATTTTGATCGTAACTTTCTCTCTCGATACCCGATTGAGGTAATTTAAAGTGTACTAGAAAGAGAACTCGAATTGCTACAATTTTTTTGGAAGTAGAAATATTCCAATTCGAACATTTGTTACCCTAAAAATGGTTCTAATCTAAGGCTGAAAATTTGGAGTAAAACTTTAGCGGTTAAAAAATGATTTGCTAAAATACTTTAATTATATTTCATTCATTTGACATCTAATTACATCAAATTAATCATATGTGATCTTCAATCACCGTGTTGTGGTCCGAATCAACTATTAAATGTTTGCACTTTGATTCCCAAACTTTAGATTTTTTTCGTTTTCGCCCATTTTTCCTTCATTTCTTCCAATTCACCTAATTTTTCTCAAGTTTTACCTAACAAACAAAGTTATCAATAAATTAAGTCACAAGTCATCAAGATTAATGACAATTAATCACATTCAACGATCCAAATAAGTGTATAAATCCAACAACAGAGAAAAACGAACGCCGAGCCTGGTCACGCAGATGAATGCACATACCATGACTTTGGATTATGCTCCTTATTAAAATTATGAGCTCCGAGATTGTCGAAAACCTTGGAACTTTCTATCCTCTATTTCCAAGTGAACTGTTTCGGCATTTCCTTATTCAAAACAAATATCTTGAAAGCCAAGACCAACTTCTTCTCTTTGGATAAGAACTCTAATATCAAGTGAACATGTCCAAAAGAAATTTTTTAATGATAGACCATAAAATCACCTCTTAGTAGATACTCGAACTCACACATGAAATCTATGATTCTGGACTCAAAAATGACACAATCAGAGTAGACTGTTCCAATTTTATGGAAACTCAAAACTAGATCAAACTCAATTCAAAAGATTAAAAAACGGGAATTTTATTTACGATTTTTTATTTTTTGGTCCTTTAAACCTTTACAAAATATTGCTAATTTCTTCAATTTTTTTTAACATGACATCCATCATTTCACTCAACTGTAAATCACATCCATCGATCCAGTCTAACCATACAAAATGACGAATTTATCCCATCTTTAGATAAAATAAAAATTACAGTAAGACCCCTAAATCTTTCAAAATTAACAAATAAATCATCTTCCTCGAAGATTAAAAAGGAAAAATAATAATAAATCTACCCACAAAGTTTACCAAGCTTAGGAATAACCAACCTTTTTGGACCGTCTCCGATGTAGGAAATTGTCGTTTTGTCCAAAATATGTGGCACCAAATTCTTTTCCCCTCCTTTTTCCTTTCCATTTTCCTCTCCTCTCTTTCATCAAGATTCAATTCATTCTCAGATTCTCATCTTTCCATAACCATGCCTGAAACCTCTGCCCTATACTTTTCCACCTTCTCCTCAGTTCCCCTCCCCAAGGAACCCATTTCCTGTCCCTCCACTTCTTTCCCTCACCGTAGATTTCCTCCCCATCGCCCTCAATACCGTTCCCTCCGATTTATTGCTAAAGCTTCCGGTTCAGGTCATTTTCTTGGTGATGGAGATGTTTTTGGGTTCTATCCCTGGGAGTCTCCCGATGCTGGAGACTCTTGTATGTTTTTCAATTTCCCCCTAATTTTTTTGTTTTCTGGGCATGGTTGATTATTTTTATGTTGAATTCGTTTTTTCTATGTTTTGAGGATTGAAATTTCGGTGGCAGAATTGATATTATATTTAATTGCATTCTCGCAAGGGGAAATTTCTGGGGTTTGGATATAACCAAATAGGTCAATATAGAGCTTATTTATCTACTTTATGTTGATTATATTAGTCTTCAAGGTTTCTAGTTCAACTATGTTACATTCTTGGTAGTTTTGTGAATACTGCAGAATCATTTTGTATTTGTATATCTTTTTGGTTCTTCCATTTTCAGCTATACAGTGGGTTCCAGAGGAGAGGGTCACATTGTTTACTTCTGATGGTTTGATTCAAATTGGAGGGAACCTTGTCCCACGACGTATTTCTTCTTCTGATGTATGTTCTTTCTGCAATACACATATAATTTGAATAATGCTATATAGCACCCGTCTACGTGTCAACACATGATAAGTAGTCGTAGTAAATGAATCATAAATTCTTGTATTTAATTAAACCTATAATTTAATGACACAAGTAATGCCACCTGAACCGGTGTTTAACACGAGTAGTGATAAATAATATTACTCTATAATTTTGGATTATATAAACGGTTGGGATTATGATTACTTACATGTTAAATCATATATAATGAAAACGGTTTACTGAAAATTCAAATTTTTGCGGATATTTTTAGCGTAATAAGATTTGTTGTGCTAAGTAAGTAGATATTTAAAAAATTTATGATTTATCAGATTATAAATGCAAAACCACATATATTTTTGGTTATGAGCAAATGTCCTTTGATTTTCCAATCATTGGAAAAGTAGCCAATGGTCAAATGATTTTCTTCATTACCATTTATCATATTACTGATCAAAACAACTAGCTTTTAGTGGTGCTTTCTGATGCATTACATCGTAAGCATAATTTATGACATGTTTTATTTGCTTATCACAAAAAAGACGTATAAAACATAAGCGTGACATTACCATCATCGCAAAACACAATGTGCTCCATGTTTTGCCTCTGTATTTTATGATTATATTCCTTTTCGCATATGGCAACACCGAAACACGAAGAAGCAAAAATAGCATATTGGCATAAGGAATTTAAATGTGTTTCTTACTTTATCTTTACACTTCATATTTACTCTTCCAACCCTTAATCTCTTAACGAAATCAAAAATTTTAGCTAACTCTTAATGTAGTTTTACCATGCAGAAAAAGCAAGGGAAGGTTAAAATTTCACAAAGATTTCAACGGTTTCAGGAAAGTAATTACATGGATCCAAGTCAAGGTCTATGTTTGGGTGCACTCTTTGACATCGCAGCAACAAACGTAAAAATATCTTATGCATTTTTAAGGATAAATCTTTGGCATTTCAATCATTTATGACATGTGAAGGAATTGGTCTGTGCCAGGGACTTGATATGGGCAGAAGACTTTGTATCTTCGGCTTCTGTCGCTCCGTTGAGATGCTCAGTGATGTTGTGGAAGATACTGTTCTGGAGCACGGTGGGGAGGTATATTCTAGTATCTATCTTTTAGAATTTCTTTCGAAAGAATGTGTATTGTAGCAGATTGGAACCCTGGTTACTGGCTCAGGTCTTTTTGACTAAGAGTAGGAGTTAGGCCTTCAGCATCTTATCACTCAATGGCCAAAAATATTTCATATTTCTTCTTAATCCTCTGTTTTATATTTTTAGACAAAAGCTTTCATAAACAATTCTTGTATCTCTTTCCTCCAGAAGATATAGTTTGGCTTCTCGTTTCTATAAATCTTGGAGCTAATTGGTATAAACCAAGGCTATTGACTATTAAATCATGTTTGGGAAGTATATATACGATTCAAATTATAAATAGATAGAAATAAGTAGTGGATAAGTTGATAGTACTTGTGGGTCCCTTTAAATGTATGGATAAAAAGTGACTTGATTGCTTATAAACTATTTGATAATATGAGCCAAACGTAGGCTCAGCCCTTGTTTGATGGCCATTATTTTAAGAAAATTGAGTTTTTAATAATGATTTTTTTAGAGAACATGTTAAAAAGTAGCGAAAATTTTTGGGTTTACGTGCAAAATATTTTATTGTGTAAATAAATGTGTGGTTGAAAATGAATATGAGAATTAAATAGTTATGAAATAATGATTGTCAAATAGGGGCTTAGTTTGTAAATCCATATGTCAGGAGTTAGATTGTTGGAGTACATCATGTAAGGGGACGTCACAGTTCGATTTCTCAAATGAGGAAATAATTTTTTTAGATTACACGTTTAGGGGAATGGAACTTGTTCCTCTCAGTATTTTATCTTAGGGAGGTTAACTCAATGGTTTATGGTTGTGGTGTTGGTATTTGTAAGCATAATATTCATTGGGAGATGCTTATTTAAGACTAGATGGATCATTTTAGTATTCAGAAAATTGAAATTAGCCAATTCTAACACTGCAGCTGGTATCCTCTTGATGCGTTACACTACCTAGAGACAGAGAAGAGAAGAAGAGAGGAATGAGAGGGATGGGGGAGAGAGAATTTGGAGAAGGAAAGTTACGACACTGAAAACGGAAAAATTCCTAATTTTGAACATAACTATGAAAAGGAAATATATAAATTACAAGAAATCCCTCAAATGAAATCCTATTTTCTTTTCCTGAAATAAGTATCTAAACTTTGCAAATCTTAACATCTATTAGGATCTCTATTGCATCTTTTTCCTCCCTTTAAGTTTGCTTATGAGAATAACAGTTAGGAAGACTGTTATTATGTTTGGGCTTATCGCTATATACTTGTAAATGGTGTTGCACATGATGAAATGCCAAGGAAAAACTAAATTTACTCCCTGCATGTTGCAAGGGTTGTTGGTCTTTGTTATCTACGTTTCTTCTATAATGACCTGTGCTGATGGGGGTAACTTGATTGCTGGATTATGCTGTTCAGGCGGTATGTGCCATGTGCTTTTTTGTGCTATTTACTGATTCACTACTATTGTTGAACCTGCATGGCGGTATGGTAAGTTTATTTATTGGTTGGATAAGAGCTCAGTTCAGACAAGAACTGTGGAAAGTTAGACAGATTCAAGTTTGAGATTGCACCGGTTTTTATAATGATATCCATTGGTCAGCTATATACTTGTATTTAACTCATAATGATAAACTATACCTTTAACATCTGGGCTGGTTCAAAATTCAGGTCGTGGCTGCAGAAAAAGCAACTAAGGGCGGGTTGCATGAAAAACTAACCATGACAGTAGCAGTGCCATTGCTTTGGGGAGTTCCTCCAGCTTCTGAGACTCTTCACCTTGCTGTTCGGAGCGGTGGAGGGATAGTAGACAAGGTCTACTGGCAATGGGACTTCCTGTAAATAAATTAATAAGCTTTTCTAACCATTTGTTTGTGCATTTGTAAATAAATATCTGTCAGCTACTTCGTACAAATTCTGGGAAAGTATTTAACTGTGACACTTGATGTTTATATCATTATTTTTATTTTGTATCTGGAATCTTAAATTTATCATTACTCTTGAGAAGAATTATCAAACATGAATGGACTTATATATATTTTATGTATTTTTATGAACCCATTTGTTCACGAGTTGCAACCTGTAGCACCTGCCACCTTGACCTTTTTTATTCCACTAGAAAAGACATTCCTAGATAATTTTTTCCTAAGTACTCTGAGATTTGTAACAATCATAAATAAATAAATAAAAGAAAGAAAATTGTTGTAATTGGCAACCATTAATTTATTATTATTACATAACCATGCACACAAGTCAGTAAACTTTTCATTTTCTTTGTCTTCTTTGAAGACACCAGTTCTCTTTACCATTTTCAAGTCGTTTTCTATTTTCGATTTTCCAAAACAGCGAAAACGCGTTATCTTTTCTATTTTCGAAAACGCATTTTTGAAAACAAGTTAAAAATTTACAAAGAAAATTCAAAATGACAAATTTTTTGTTTTGAGTGTTTTCAGTTATAATCAAGTCAAATTTTTCAAAATTCAAAACAATTTTTCAAAATGTCAAAGAGAACGCATTTTCAACAATCTCAAAATGGACACTCAAAACACAAAATTCAAAATGAATTCAAAACTCAAAACACAAAACTGAAACACAAAGAGAACAGCCCCTAAATTATATTAATTTTGTCAAAACATTAGAGCAAATCAAACTGGCCAATAATCAACTAAGCCATCACATACTGAGGTCATAATATCTTGGAGCCTTTTGGGATGCTACCCAAGAGAATCTCGCCATGTTGGGTTTTGATATATTTTTTTTATTTTTCCTGCAATTTCTATTGAAGACAATTAGAATATACCTATGTTATGCCTGAATCCAAGGTTCTAACCATGTTGTGATGTTGTGATCGTACAATTAAGAAATTTGAAAACTAAGGGCTTGTTCGCTTTGCTGTTTTGATGCAATTTTCAGTTTTCGAAAATATTGTACGAATTTTCAAAAACGAGTTTAAATTTAAAAAAAAAATACCAAAAAAGGTCATTTTGGCTGTTTTCAGTTAAAATCAAGCCAAAACTTCATTTTTTTTATTTTTGAAAACAATTTTTCAAAATGACAAAAAGAACGTATTTTCAGTAATCTCAAAATGAATACTCAAAACACAAAATCCAAAATGAATTCAAAACTCAAAACTAAAAACTGAAAAGAAAATATCCCCTAATTATTCCCCCATAAATATAAATATTATTATCTAAAAAATTAAATAAAATGAGACTTGAGTAGTCGAGACAAGAGACTCTTGTTATGAACGGAGCATCACAATATATCAAAATTAACATGGCTGCATAACGTATGTGTTTAAACCTCAATTTTCTCATTTGCAGTGCTACTTGAGCCTGTGTGTGTTGATTTCTTCATGTTATGGTATCGTTTGTTTTGTCTTTTTTTCTTCACAAACTGTAAATGTCATGTAAACAATACCCTCTTTCTTTACTGCATATTGAGATTGTTCATACCAGTGCCCTTCCTTCTCTTCATTTGTTTCTTTACTTTGGTAGGCATGTACCATGGTGGGGGCAACAATGGAAGTAGTCTAGTTTCATGCTACAAAGCTTTGCCATTAGAGGGATTTATAACAAGCTCATATATGCTAATATACATCTCAATTGAAAATCACGAAGGAACACCTCATCCAAGATGCAAGCAATAGAATGTAATACAGAATTTTCGATAAGTCCTATCTTTTGCATGTACACGTTCTTTTCTCCAAATCCACCACAAATTCTCCACATGAACACTCAACCTAGTATTGATGTACCCAGGGGTGGAGTCGGACCTTTTGTATTGTGGGGTCAAAAATTAAAATGC
>CAIGRP010113136.1:0-20613 GCA_903798385.1 Fraxinus cuspidata | reverse complement strand
AAATTTGAAAAATTTCTTGATGTTTATAAGAAGTTCCAGATCAATATTCCGTTGATACAAATTACAAGCTACACAAAACTTTTGAAAGAGATGTTGACAAAGAAAAGAAGGCTTCCGGATTTTGAAATTGTGGCATTAATGGAGGAAAATAGTGCAAGAGTGCAAAACAAATTGCCTCTCAAATTGAAAGATCCAGTGAGTTTTACTTTGCCTATTTCGATTGTAAATTCTTATGCTATTAATGCATTGTGTGATACAAGTGCTAGTATAAATCTAATGTCATATTCTATTTATAGGAAATTGGGATTGGGTGTAGTCAAATCAACATCAATAAAGCTACATCTAGTTGATACAACAATCTCAAAGCCATGTGAAAAAGTTGAGGATGTGCTTATAAAAGCTGGAAATTTAATATTTCTGGTGGATTTCATTGTACTGGACATACTAGAAGATCGAGTCATTCCATTTATATTGGGTCGACTATTCTTAGCAACGAGTTAAACTTTAATTGGCATGGAGAATGGTGAGCTAATATTAAGGGTAGATGACAAATAAGAGATATTTAATATTTATACCACATTTGAGAAACCTTCCAACAAAAATTATTGTTTTAGAATTGATGAAGAGACAACAACGTTGTCAGAATAGAAATTTAAATTTCAATGGACTTCTTGGTAGAGATGAAAATGAAAATATCGAAATATGGATAGCAAAAAAGGGGGTGCATAAATGAAAATTGCACAAAGTGCAATAATGTCATAACTTGGTTCAAGCCACCATGATCAAATGTGACACAAAGTCAAGCTAATGATATTAAAGAAGCGCTTCTTCGGGAGGCAACCCAAACTTTTTTTTCCTTTTTATTTATTCCGTTTTTTGAGTTTTAGGATAATTTAATTTATTTTAAATTTATTTGTAACTCATTATCCATATCCACCTTCCCCTTAAATTTTCGATATGTTAGTTGGTTTATTAGATGTTAAAACTAAGTAACACTTGTTCCAATTATTTGATCCTAATGCTTTATTTGATTTTTAGGAACATGACGTCGCGGAACATTTAAACCAAAATTGACCAATGAGCTATCGGGATTAATAGGAAAGCTAGCCATTGAATTACTAGCCATATCAGGGAGTATTTTCTTCACATTCTTCCACAACCCTTTATATGCGGGTTTAGGATTAAAAACATTGAGGACAATATCTAATTTAAGTTTGGGGTGGAAAACATGAGTTTTCATTTTCATTTTTTTTTTATGAGTTTTTATGTGCTTTTATTGTTTCAGTAAAAATAAAAAATATATTAAAAATATTTTCTTTTTGTATGTTTGTGTGAGTTAGTTAGCCGGCAGGCAATGACGAATATATTGACTCGTGAATTGATCTATGAATGGTGAATAAGTTGCATGCTCAAATTAATTTTTGTTTTTTCATATGAAATTTGATATATATTGAGCAAATGAATTAAGTTAAGCATTTTGTAGGAATGAGTTGATTTCATAATTGAATAGGTTGAAATAGTGGACTATAGATGTTAAATCCAAAATCACTAAATTTTAAATTTTTGGACGAAATTTAGAATAGTTTGAGGGGATTTCACTGTTGTATGAAAATGTTGAGATAAGTAGGGATTCCATATGTGAAATTAAAATCTTGTGTGAATTGACTAAGGTTAATATAATGCAATCGAGTGGAAAATCTCAAGTTAGAGGTCGTTTTACTTGAATTGGTGTTAAATGAGGAACGTTGCACTAATCAATGTATAAAAAATATGTTATTAGAAAATTTCTCTTCATAGCTTTTATGATTCAAGCAATTAAGCCTTCAAGGGTCTTTAAAACTTGATATCCTATGGTCATCTGAAATCTTATTACATGGGTCATTTAGAAAACTTAAGGGAGAGAAAGTTTCAAATAAAGAAAAAATTACTCATATGAAAATAAAATCAGAAAAAGCAAGTACATGAAACAGAAGACGCACCAAATACCTTAGTTAAGTCTCAAACGCTTATTTAAGAAAAATTGACTTTTGATAAGAGATTGTTAGCCTAATTAAGTCCTAGAGATTTAAACAATCAAACTTAATGGAGAATCTTTGTTTATTGAAATGTTGAACTGTAATTGGTGAAATTTTGTCAAACTAGAGAGGTAAGGATAGTAAAAAAAAAAACCAACCTTAGTTCACCCAGTGGAAATGAATAAAAAAAATAAGGTTTGGGTGTGTGAATCTTACGAGTGATGAAAGAACATTTTGACCATTGAGGGTTGTGAATTGAAATAAATTATGAATTCATAATACTACGCTTAATTCTTCACACACACACGCACACACGTCGATTTTATATTGGAAAAGTAGATTTTAATTTTTGTATTATGATTTTGACGATGTGCATAAATTTAATATTATGATTTTAATCCCGTGATAAAAAGTCAGGTTAACTAGCTAAATCTTGTTGATTTATTTGACTAGCTGGCCACCAATTAGGTAATTAACATTACTTGTTTGTATGTTTGTTAGGTTTTAATTTTGTTGAGGACAAACAAGGATTCAAGTTTGGAGGTGTGATAAGTGTATTTTATACATTTATTCGTGGCCCTAAATCATGATATTTTATTGTCTTTTGAATTAAATTTTACCTAATTTATGTTATATTGTATTTTGTAGGTAAAACTTTATGTTTAATGAAAAATTGGAGAAAAGAATGCAAAAGTGACAAAAAATGGCAAAATTCAAAGATGAAACATTGGAGAGAAATATTATATTAAATGAATTCGAGTTAAAAGGGTCTCAATATACTTGTATTAGAAATTTAAATTGGAAGCTCACATTAAACATATTTGTTATATATATATATATATATATATATAATATACACACGATGTGTGAGAAGAAGAAAAATAAAGAAGATACGGGTAGACAGAGAAGGGAGGCATGAAAGAGAAAAAAAAAGAATAAGAAAGAGAGAAGAAAGGAAGAGAAAAGAGTAAAGAAAAAGAAAAAAGGAAAAAAAGAAAGATGAGAGGTGAGTGAAGAAAGAAAAGAAAAAAAAAAGTCAAAGCAAGAAAAGAAAAAAATGGCAAAGAGAAGAAATGAAAGGAGAAAAAAAAAAAAGAACAGGAACTGCAAACACAAAAAATTTTCTCGTTTCGTCAATTTTTGGTGATTTCCACTTTTACGTGTTTATATTTTTACAATATAAATAACTAATTTTTATNAAAAGTCAAAGCAAGAAAAGAAAAAAATGGCAAAGAGAAGAAATGAAAGGAGAAAAAAAAAAAAGAACAGGAACTGCAAACACAAAAAATTTTCTCGTTTCGTCAATTTTTGGTGATTTCCACTTTTACGTGTTTATATTTTTACAATATAAATAACTAATTTTTATATTAGGGAAAACAATTTAGTCGACTTGTGATCCATTATTTTTTTTATTCAAGATTTATGTTATTTATCTATTTATGTGTTGATTTATTATGAGTTTAATACATTAAATTATTTGATCAATAATTTGATAATTATGTGAGTTTCTTACGAATCGAGAGGTGAGTTTGAGATTTAGATTATATAATAAAATCCGGTAAAGTAGTATAATGTGTAGAGATACATATACTGATTATTGCGGTTATAATTTGAATTCTTAGAACTTAACTAAAGTTGATTCAGATATAGATATGGAATTGATTTAGTTAAGTAGGCTCAATGACAACTTGAGAGATGTAAATTGAATACAATAGAAGAATTCGATCAAATACTACATTAGGTTATGGATCTTGAATTAAGAATAAATGTGATCAATAGATAAAATTGTTATGTCATAATATTCATCACATATTTGTTTTTCCAATTATTTGTTGTTTGCAATCTTTTTATATTTTCAATTAGTTAAAGGTAGTAAAAAAATTATAATCACAATCATCATAAATATTTACTTGCTTTTGTCAAATAGGAGTGGAAAAAATTAGATTAAGTCCTGAAGTATAGTCTTCGTGGGAACAATATCCGGACTCAAATGTCCACTATATTACTTGTTACGATATCGTACACTTGCGATCTAAAAAATCCAACATGGTACAGTGAAAAATGCTAAAGAACCAATGAGTCATTAGAGAGGTAAATATATCGAACGAAATTATCATCTCTTGAGAGATATAGTTAGTAGATGAGATGTGATTGTCAGTAAAATTGCCATTGGGGATAACCTCGCAGATCCATTTACCAAAAGCCTATCGGCTAAGGTTTTCGATTGACATCTGCAAGGCATGGGGTTAAAAGACATGACACATATACTATTGGGCAAGTGAGAGATTTGTTGGGTTGTGTGCCCATATAGTATAGTTCTGCTCATGTAAAAATAACAATATTATTATATTAAATAAAATTGCTTTTATTTCATTTACTATTTTTTATTTAATTATTGAGCATGCAAATTATAGTGTCTATGATCATTAGTGATAATATAAGTTGGGTACTTGCGTTGAGAAGTACAGTGTAACACAACTTATATTTTGATCATAAATAATTTGTTCACTACCTATAAATAAGGGTTGGCACCTTGTGTTGTCCGATTCACTATTCGGGTTTGTAATTTGTCCTTATTACAGAAATAGTTAAATGTGACACTAATATACATGGAGTGTATTGAATGGACCACGTGTTGAGTTTAATTCTATAGTATGACCGTGTAAAGAATTAAATTCCACTTGACCGCTGTGTATTTCATCTAAATCCCTTGACGAAATTATGTAAATTTTTTCGTGATTTTAATGGTTCTTTGATTTATCAATAAGTGTGATCAAATTGATTGGTCAAATATCTTGATGAGTTGGGAACTTGAGAATGAGTGAAGTAGAGAACGTGAATTCATGTCGGGAACTGTTGCCCTGAAAAATAGATAGAGTGACTATTTAAGTATTTTCTGTTGACCGGTTAAAATCTGAGTTCAGTGTTTAGCGACAGCTAAATTTCAACATCTGTGATTTGTTCATAGGACCATTGAAGAAAATTGTACTTAAGTTAGTGAAAATAATTGAAGGGGTAAAATGATCATTTGTGCTCATACTTAATTATCGAATCTCGAACGTGGATAAAATACATATACGGCAGGTCAGAGAAAAGTATTACAAATTTATTGATTTCTGTGATCTTATATATCCCGAGAGTTTAGTATTTTGCCTTTAGTGAAAAAAGTAAAGACTAATAATTAGATTGGATGGTCTAAGGTCGACTAGACAGGATCTAGTTATTGGAACTTGGAAAATATATGTCTGATTAGGTACCTGTGGTAGCTCTATAAAGTAATTGAACTTAATTACAATAATTATAATAGTTTTGGATTTAATTGTAATTACAATAAAGTTTTGTACTTACTTGTAATTACTATAAAAGTTGTAAACTTAATTTTAATTGTAATTGAAGTTCTAGGACTACACATGTAATTAAATGTAAATTAATTGGATTTGGACTTTAATTAAAGCTCATACTTAGATTTTAAATAAAACTCATATTTGATATTGAAATTATTATTCTACATGGATTGTGACATCTTTTATCTCTATAAATAGAGAATAGATGGATATAAAAATCAACAATTATAATACATAATTTCATAATGTTCAAATTTGGAAAGAGAAAAATGAGAAAAATAATATTTTTTTCTTATTGTCCAATCCAAGAATTAGTTTCTTGATTTAATTAAAAGAAGGTGCACACCCACCGGTGTAGTCTTGACTTTGAAGAATACCATAAAAGATTTGGAGGTTTGAAGTATCAAATTCTTGCAATTAAAAGATTGGAAGCTGATTATCCAAAAGATTGAAAGTTCGTGATTCAAATCCAGTTCTAGAATTGATCATCGAATTTAGGTAAAAATTCGAATTCCTAATTGTTGTTATAACATACACGTGAACATCTAAATGGTCTAATTTATTGAATTAAAGATTTTTAAAAATTTCTGGATAATTCCGTTTTCGTATTCTAACAAACATGTCCAGCAAGATTTTACTTATTTATTTGTTTTAAAATTAATAATAGCGAAGCAATAGGGCTTGTCCGATTCAACTTATCAAGAATCGGGTTGGTGTGTGGCATGACCCCAAGTCTTGTGCAAATCACACAAGGGTTCGACCATCCCATCTCAATTTGCACTTCAAGTCAAGCTTGACATCGAGACCAAAATTGTAAACCTTCCCCTATATAATAAACTATCGCATTCAAACAAAACTTTACTAACCTTTTGCCGGCAGAAAAACAATCTCGGATCCAGCACCAAAATCCGAGTCCGGATTGAATCTTTGCAACAAATCAGCTGGAAGATCAGTCTCATTTGCCACCGAAGATAAGTTCTCCCCAGGCCGAAAAGGGTACGTCGTGAACAGCCCATAATCTTTCGACACATGCCTATCACCACACGAACAGTTAATCGTCACATTGATCATAGCAAAATCGGGTATCTGAGTCGGTTCATAATTGTTGACCCGTTGGATCCAATACTGTGTAGTAAGGTTAGCAAACGCCAACCCGGCAACCTTAGCATACGTATCGCCCCCTTCCGTTCTATACTCAAACGTATGACCCAAAAAATCACCATTCAAACACTCACATGAAAATGGGACATTGATTCTCGTACCGCTTCGAATAGTATCTGGGCTTGAAACTTGAGGATTGAATACAAGAATTTCAGGGATTTTTTGTCTGAAAATGTTGCTAATGTAAGTCAAATTTGATCCTTCCCAAATGTAATATGAAGCCAAGGCAAGGTCACATCCTTTTCTACACTTGGCTTCAACACTGAAAAACAACAAAAGAAGAAGGAAAAAAGTTGATTGTAAAATAAGTGTTTCTGGTTTTGATGAAATGCTCATTTTCAGAGGAGAAAGAGAAGAAGAAAATGAGATTGGTAATGATCAAATTATTAGATTCCATATGAAAACACTTGTTGAAGGCATAACGCCAATATGCCATATTGTCTTGTTCTACAAACAGCCGTCCATTTTTTTTTTTTCCTTTTTTTTTTTAATGTAGGAACTCGCAGCCGCTACTCGTAAGCGCGCACTGCGTAAACCTCGCTCCTTGTGTCGTAACCCGCAAACCATACAGGAGAGATAAACTGCACTAGGCAAGCCCTGTGCGATGGGCTCGAGCGAGGAAGTGTTGGCAAGGAATTCGAACTTGTGACCTTCGGTTTCCGCGCTCAACTGCTCCACCAACTCGACCACCTCCGAAAGGATTACAAACAGCCGTCTTTAATATTATTGTATATTGCATTACATATCTATAGGGCCCATGTGATAAAATTTATATTTTTTTTATAAAAGCTGATGAAATTTTTTAGTTAAAAATTAATAAATGTTGTGAATCACTTGAAATGTGCGGTTAAAATTAAGTTTGGTCAGTCAAAAATTGATGACTATCACGAAAAACGGGTTTTAGTCATCTCTCGCCTCATCATTCTTAAATTAAAAATTAGAGAATTTCGAGTACTCAAACTTGAGTTGATTGTCCTACCAAGTAACTAGTTATTGTAGAGGCATTTTCTGAGTGTAATATTGGAATTGTTTATTTATTTCACTTAAGAATTTTTTTAGAAAGGAAAAGAGTAATGCCTTGTAATCAAGAGGAGAACATTTGGAACATTTACATGGTACGTCCATGCTGACGGCAACCTTATCCTGCCCATTGCCATGCCAAGTAATCAAGAATTAGCAACTTACTTGACCAAGATGACTCCACGCCTATGGTTAATCATTGGCCTGAAAAAGGTTAAGATGGTAAAGACAGTCACATATATTTATTGAGCTACTTGTTTGGTATAGATTTAAAAGTTAATAAAAGTCAATAATTAATTTTAATAATACATTTTATGGGATCCACTAATTTTCAACTACTTATTTCATTAAGTATTATTAAAATCTATAAAATTATGATTTTAATCTAAACCAAATAGGGACTAAATTGTATTTTCAACACACTCCCTCATGTATAGGGAACGGTTCGATTTTCCTCGATAAAGCCTTGCGTGATGGCCCAGCATGTGCACAATTTTCAATAGTGAACAATACAATATCTAAGGTATTTGAAAAATACAATTTCAAAATTAAGAAATTTGTTTTAAAAATTTCAAGAATCGGGTCATAATTAAATAGATAATTAAAATAATTTTATCAATTAAATATATTAAGATCACAATATTATTTTGTTTATGGTCAGAGTTACGTACTATCACACACTTAACGTTACAATCACAAATTTGATGATCACAACTTATTTATCGATTACAAATTATCAAATTAATTGATCACGTATAATTTCTCAATCACAAATGTCACACAATTAAGATCACTGTCAAATCGCATAATGCCACAGTCATAAAGACACAAATTATATGTCACAATTACAATTTAATCGCAATCACATATTTTTTAGGTCACAAATTGCTCATTTTTATATTATTTATTGATCACAAATTAACTATTTTATTGGTTATAACCACCCAAATAATTGGTCACAAACACACCCCATCCCTCTGCTCTCCACTATCATCAACACTAACCGAACGTCGTGCCACACTGCCACCACCAAACAAACAACAACAACAACAATCACCACCACCATTAGCAACTGCAAAACAACCACCACAATTTGCAAACAACCAACAACCATCGACAAAAATATCCTGCTAAACAAATCAGAGGAAGAAGAAATCACCCCAAAGCCACGCAAAGTTGTAAGCGCCGCTTCGCACCACATGCATGCCCAGTGCTAGAGAAGAGAAGGAAGATGAGGAGCACTGTACGTGTGTGATTTGGAATATAAGGGGTTTGGGATTTGGATGTACATGATTTTGAGAGAAAAGAGAGATGATTGAAAGAAAATTTAATAATATCATTATGAACAATGACTTGATTTTTGAATAAATAAGTCTCAACCTGATTTTTGAAGTTGATAATTGAAATCTGGGTGTAATTTCCACTTTTTTATAAATGGGTGATAGAACAGTGAGACTAAATTCAAGTATTTTGCTCAGCTCTTATCTAAAAGTTTAAGTCATTGGAAATAAACTACAAGTATTCATATAAATTCCATCTATAACTTTAATATATTTTAAATAAAGAATTGTGTGTTTCCACGACCTTTGAGACCCTAAAAAATGGACAAATCAAACGAATGTCATCTTCTTCTGAAAACTAGAATGTTTTCCTAAATTAAATGGAATTGTTTTGTTATTTTGTTTTAATTGAATAAAATTCTTAAGAATAAACAGAAGATATTTTCAGAAGGCGACTAGAGATATTTTCATTCTTGTGCTAATAATGCCCACCCACACAAAATAGATATTCAAACTCCAACATTAACCAGAAGCAAGCATCATCCATGGAATCCTCCACACTTGTTCCAGTCTCCCAATTCTCCTTTCTCCCACCAAAACCCCGTAACAGAACCAGAATAAAAAGAAGAAATTTTTTCACTACTATCCAATGTAACAAGATGTATGTCCCTGGTGAGTACAATTAATCAAATTCCCATTTACCCATTCGGAAATTTACTATTTCTTCTCTTACGTACGCAGTACTGAACAAGACTGTTTACAGGATTTGGTGAAGCCTCTCCAGAAGCCAAGGCAGCAAAACATCTCCATGACTTTTTCACATACATTGCTGTTAGAATTGTCAATGCACAGCTCGAGGTCCTCCCCTCTTCTTGTTTGTTTCATCCCGTCCCCCGGCCCACAAGAAATTCTTGGTTTATTTCTGTATTTGGATGAGTTTTATCTTAAGTTGGTTGACAGAGCAGAGCTACAATCGGGAGGCACATGCAGAATTGATGGAGTTTCTTGAAAAACACTCTTTAAAAGATG
This sequence comes from Fraxinus cuspidata, assembly GCA_903798385.1. NCBI lineage: Eukaryota > Viridiplantae > Streptophyta > Magnoliopsida > Lamiales > Oleaceae > Fraxinus > Fraxinus cuspidata. The sequence goes on along the minus strand of CAIGRP010113136.1, from coordinate 10,764 downwards.
GGGATAAGTTTTGTGCTGATTTAATGAGAGAATCACCAAGACATAAAACTTTAGGTGCATATCGACAACCTTAAATATCTCACTTTCACATGCTACATATAAATTAATTATACATAGTTGCTAACACTTGGAATGATCTTGCTTTGATCTGCAGCTTTGCGCATATTAGAGGTCAGTTCTTGTAAAATCTAAGGACGTGTTTGGCTAGACTTCTGTTTTTACTTTTGTTTCTTGTAGAAAAGCCTTTAGATGAAATTGAAATGATTAAGAGCTCGTTTAGCATGACTTTTACTTTTGCTTCTGCATCATGTAGAAGAGTTTTTGGAAAAAATTACCTTTATTTTTGTTTCAAAATTAACTTTTAAAAGAACATTCTATTCTGGAAATTCTTTTAGACGAAACCACGTTGAACCAACTTTCTCTAAATATTTTTCTAACTAGAAGAAATACTTCCATAAAAATAGTCAAATGAGTCCAAAAGCAACTTTTGAGTCTCAAATGTTCATTTTTGACTTTTCAATAGTCATGCAATCGAGCCCTAGAACATGTTCAAAAGCAGCTTTTTAGTCTCAGAAGCAGCTTTTGATTTTTGAAAAACCCTGTCAAACGGGCCCTAAATAAAAATTTGTTGGATTTATATTCTTTTCTAGTTCTAAATTCATCTTCTTCATGAAGGTTCGATCTGCATATTGCAAGAATGATTTTGAATGGGACAACCTAAAGCGTTTGGCATCAAAGGTATAGTCAATATTACTTCTTATAAGTTCCTTCTCTAACTTGCTGTTTAACTGACCAAGTATTTACTTGTATGTTAACAGATGGTGGATGATCATAATACAAGACTTATGAGAGATTATGTCTTGGAAACTAGTCACGAGGAAAGTTAAATAGTCACAGACATTCTTGCTTAGCAATTGTACAATGTATATCCGTCCTGGCAGATGATGTCAGAAATTAAAAGGAAAAACTTGCTATATGCTACCATTTATTGAAACATAAATAATAATCTTTTTTTGTACTTGCAATACAATCTTGCAAAAGCTGAACTCATTAAGAACACATTTATAGAAGCGAATTCGAAACTAATAACATTGTACGTACAATACAATCTTGCAAAATCTAATCCTTAGTTTCTTCATGATCCTCCTGTGGCTGCAACGACTTAACTCAATAAGAGCGCGTAGATTGTGTGCCTTGTGCTCGTGGGGGTGGGAATGGAGGTGATGCATCTCGTATTCAAAATATAGAGAAATTCTAGAAGACGATAAATTACCTCAAGGTAGCTTCTGACATCAGGAGAAGTTTGAGCTTGCCCTTTACTAAAATATGACAGAGCATTTTCTTCAATATTTTCCACCCTGAAATTTTCATTTAAGCAGTTTGGGTCGGTCAGGCTTTAAATTTAATCCGATAATACCATTGCACTGATATGCTGTAAAACCTATAATCAAGTGATTATTAATTCCTAAACTCCGAAAAAGTAAAAAGTGGGGAGCAGGCCACAGGGAGTACAAAAACTTCATGGGTCAATTATCATAGAAGTTTGATGTAGAAAAGCAATCTAGAAGGCATCATGAGTTTAACGAGTTACCATGTAATTCCCCAATTTCTCTCTTAGGCAAGTGGGGAAATAATCTAAACAAAAACAATAGTATTCCAGAATCTTACCTGTAGATGTAGTTGACCATTATTCCTGCACTCTGCTTTAGACCTTTATCTGATCGATCTGCCATCCAATTTAGTCTTCCAACCATCTATAAAGATACGACAATAATTTTGATTAATAGCCATCATAAAGCTAACACTTGTGAATTTGTTGAAATGGACATACTGACAGTAATTAGGATTGAACAAAATATAACCAGCGAAAAGGAAGCAGAGTACTCTTATGCTTATTACAATTGCTTACATACCGCTCCATTTTGCAAATGGAAATTTGCAACAGAGTCTAGAGCCTTCCCTCTTTTCTTCTCTTGAAGAAGGTACCTGAAGTCAGGGAGTGGAAGCCAATAATGCAGAAAGCATAATATGATTAACGCAGCAGTACAGAAATAGATATGACTGCACGTCCATATTTTTCAGTTTTTTGCACTGTTGGTGCACGACAGATCAACCCTCCTAGGCTCTATGTTCAAGAACATACCTGGCACATAGTCGCATTAAGGGGGTATTCAGCACAGACATCAACTCGGCTGAATTGGCCCACTCATATTTGGGCGACGTTAACAACTTCCACATTACTTCCATCCCATTTTTTCCGGTTGCTAATTCTCTGTCATAGACAAATTAATTACAAGATGTCATCACATTTAAGCAGATAGTGAAGGTAAATTTTTTGTTTTCCGACTCATCCAAAAGTGATGATGATCTGTAATTCAGGAATGACAAAGTAAATAGAAATGAAATTCTTTAAAGATATACTTTGAGTTCGGACCATGGAAAGAGAGAACAAGAGAGATTCATTTAGTTATGCTTTGATGCAAGCATAGGGGAAAAGGATCCCAAACGGAAAACATGTGGACAAAGATGTAATGCATCATCAGCACATATAAAATGACACTATCAGATGGAGAATGACATATCAGTCTTCAATTTCATGATTCTACCTTTAACTTTAAGGAAACAAAGCGAAAACTCATTACACAAATACAAGTATTTGGGGAAATTCAGATAGGAGTAACAGACAAGCACGGAGAATAGAGTATAAGGGATTAAGCAGCCTAAGATAGTTGAAATATATAAACTTTGAAGGTCTGTGAGGAGAGAATGAGGGACACATTTATCTTCCAAATCCTGTTAATGATGACAGCCCGATAGAGAGTAAACGACTACCTTAGGTACATTAGAAACAGAAAGTAATACAATCACTTAACTACTTTTAGGTACCTCAGAATTAATGAAAGGAAGGGTCTAAACTTCCATGCATAGCCATGCTTTGCCCATCCACATCCCCATCCCTGCCCCCACCCCGAAAAAACCAAAAATGTGGAGAAATCTAAACATATCATCCGCAAGAAAACTGTCAAAAAGTGCGCTTACCCAGCTGCATCAATGAGTGCACTTTCTTCTTCTGGTTTCAGCAAGTGTTCTTTGAAAGTGGAATCAGATCTCTCAGCAGATGCCAACTTTGACAAAAGCCATGGCATGTAACCTGGTATAGGACTAAGCGTTGCAAATGTCTGCAGGGGAGAAAGATTTGCAAATTATAAATAGCAAGAAATAAAACTCAATTTCTTTGGTGAACCATGAAGTCGGTAAGGTCAACTTGCAGTCTCTTTTGCTTTTTGACAGCATATAAAAAGCGTCACAGACTGTTAATTAATTGGCAAGGTGCCTAACAAATAGTGAAGAACAAAAACTACCACTTAACTTTGGAATGCCTTAAATCTCAAACTCCAATGCGTACGAATATACTACTTGCACTTTTCATGTGTATTACAAATCTGGAAAAGATGAGTTTGTGGAAGCAATGTCGTATTCCCCTCTAAAAAATTCAAGTTACAAGCTAAAAATGAAAAGCAACAACCCTAATGGGGAAGTACTCAAGAAAAAAAATTGAAAGTGTAAATATCAGTTACCGTTTTTCATTAAAAATAGTAAATGTGCTTTTTTCAGCTGTGAATAAAAAGTGGGAGTGAGTGAGCGATATTCCTATTAATGTTGTGTAAGTACCTGCATCTGATTCGTACCAAATCGATTACAAAGGCTTTCCCCAGCCCAACATGGTGGATCGGACTTGTCAGCTCTGGTGGTCGGGTTATCCAGTTTTTACCACCCATGTGGAAGAACAAATAGTACAAAATGCAAAACTCTACTTTATATCTTTAAATCAAGGTGTATGTGAGTATTGGCCTACTGTTTTACTAGTTTCATGGACAGTTTCAGCATGCTTCGGTCCAACATTCATAATGATTAGAGACTACATAATTAGCATGGAAATCTACATGGAAAAAGAAATGGTGTAAAAAAGGAACTGGTGTAACTGAGTTAAATCTTGAACTTCCATCTTACAATGAGTGTTAGGATTAAAGACCTTCACAAATTAGACGTCTAATCAATATAGAACTTACGGATATACTTGGCATGTCTTTCCTCACGACATCAATCACGCGTTTAATGAGGAACTTTCCCATGTTGATGCCAGATAAGCCAGGCTGCAAATGAGAGAGAACAACAAACACTTAAGAGGAAGTTAAATGTTAAATGATATAACCATGAAGACAAAAGTACCATGCTGTAGCGATGCAAACCTTGGAAGAGAAAAAAGAAATGCATGATCAAAATTCAAAATCTTTCAGAATAAAGTACATCTCAAAAGCATTAAGAAAGAGAATCAGCAAGGGTGACTCCAATTAAAATAAAGGAACAAAAATATTTACTATAAGAAAAGGAGGAACCACTCGGTCACTGGTCAAGTATTTTTTTTTTAGACATAGTTGCCAACTGTAGTAAAGGGAAAGGTGTAAAAAAGATGTGCACCCATCAATGGATAGTCAAACCAGAAAAAATATCGGTTGTCAGAATGGGCATAAGAAAACTGATACTATTTTATTATCTTGAAAATATGATACCAAAATAAGCACTTGAGTTAACAAATTAAAATTTAAACATATACAAAAATTTAAAGATTAATAAATCTTCGAAGTATCATTTCGCACTTACTTGAGTTGATGATATAGAGTAAAAGAGTGCGCATGTTGCCTCACATTCAGGTATTGGTGGATCGTCCCATAAAACTTCCTGCAATAAGTTTTTCAACTTTAATTGTTACCTTGATACTCTTAACTTCATGATATTGTGTAGAAAGTAATCTACCTGTATTGTCTGGGCCACGTTCTTCATGAGAGCAACTTCAATAAATATCAACGGTTCGCCTAAAGGCAAATAAATTATTTTAGCACATTAACTATAAAATGCAGCGAATGTACACTGCAACCCACTGACACGCATTTAAAATATTTCACGTGATGTGCATTGTATGCACAATTTCTCTAATTTTACACTAAATGCATTATACATACAACTTCCTAGTTTCCTCAGTGTGATGGTGATAAATGACGAAATACTCAGATTATGAGCAGTGGAAGGTGGTTGAAATCATGAGTAACTTCAGTTGGAGTTTCTTGCACTCCTCGTGACCATAAGAAATGATCGTCAAACAGACACTTCACACAGTCAGTCAAAATTTTGGTCCATAGTCTTAACTCATGTGCTAAACAAAATACTACAGGTCCATGTTAATATTTGTTATCGGGCCTCTGTTGCAACGATTGATTGTATTCAAGAGAATGATAACATGTATTCTACAGAGAATATGGTGGCAGGAATTGACCAAAACCACCCTACTTTTTCTCTAGACTAGACAATAAAAGAGTGCTAACCTGGGATAGCTGGATGTAAATATCCAAAACAACGACGACCTACACCCAGCCTTCGCTTCAGATCTAAAAGATTGCTGATTGGATGCACTGCCTGTGGAATGCCAATGACAAAATTACTCTTATCAGATTGTGCAACATAAGGAATGACTATATCAATGATGCGATGAAAGCCAAGAAACAGACCTCGTACGCTACAATCTTCTCCAACAAAGATGCAGGATCATCCCAAGTTATGTGATAAAGCTGGAGGTTTGCAGGACTGAGCCATGTGATAAGTTTTTCCTTCAAGTACGAGTCAAGTGCTCTCAGTGCAGCAATATTTTCCTCTCTGCATTTGAAAAAAATAATAATAATAATAATGTGGTCAAGAAAATCAGAATTGTATTGAAGACAAGAATGATATAAAACAGTTCACTAGATCAACACTGAGATGGACATGCATGTCACATATAGGATAATTTCACTATTAGATATAGCACCTCAAAAGGTGCTGCCCATTTCATTAAGGGGTAAACTCAAGCTGAAGTGTATAATATATCTGACCATCCATAGAATAGTGTTATGCTGATTCAACTAGATATCGAACATGTAAATCATACACAATAAAGATATAAACAATGGAGAAAATGAAAGAAACAAAAACTATGTGGTTTGGTTGAGAGATCGAAATCCATGGGAGAGGAGAAAATTTTAATCTAGAGACCACAAACATAGAGAATAAAATAACAAAGAGAGATCTCTGAAATCTCTAAACCTGAAAATTTAACCATGGCTAATTCAAAATATACCGCAAAGTAAAATCCACACATTGTATATAAGTACAAACAACCCAACAGTTCAGGTTCTGAAACCAGAACAAATTGTCAAACTGAGTAAGCACTGAAGTGGGAATAGTGTGTAAAAAAACACTCTTCAAAACATGCCCATTGCTGGTGGACTCAGGCCTAATTTGTTCGAGACATTCTTAGAAAGAATAAGGTTCTAAGTGTATCCTCTTTAGCCCCAACTAAGGAAAGAAGTTGCCAAATTCAAATGCGAGAGATGAGAATATAAGAGAACTATGAATAGATCTATTTCTTACAGTTTTTTTGTCCACCCATGTATTTTTAGCATTCATATATGAAGTGAAATATATGAAGAAACAAGAAGTGGGGAAAATCAGAAATTTTTTGTGCATAACATTACTTGAGAAAAGATAGTATATCTGCTCCCATAATGGTCCCATTCAAAGAGAACTTCATACTTTTCATCAATTTATGTATTTTTAGCATTCATAAATTAAGTGAAATACATGTGTGAGTTGAGAAAAATCACAATTTTTTGTGCATAACCTTACTCGAGAAAAGATAGTATGTCTGCTCGCATAATGGTCAAGAATCTCAGTCCTCCAGGGTGTGTGTTCAACCGTTCAAATAGAACTTCATACATTGGCTTGAGAGAATGTCTCAGATTTCGCTCAATCCTATAGAAAGCAGAAAATGATCCTTCCTCTTCATGGCTACTATCTACAGCTTTATTACCAAAGCAACCAGCCTTTAATCCCACATAAAGTTTCATGGAAAAGTTGATCAAAAGAAAGATTAGCACAACTTACCACTAGGAAGCTGAAGACCAAGATACTGCTTCATTAGTTCATGAACTTGTTCCCGACTAAGATCATATTCTCTGGCTAGCGTTACAAGTAATTTCCGACGGCTTTCAATAGGAAGCACAAAATAACCCTACATTACTGGTGCTTGGTCAATGTAATGCTATTTACCGATAAATTGTCATTTTGGCATAACTTGGGAACTAAGAAATTCACCTCGGAGAAATCATTGAGAGCAGCATCTAGAATCTCCGTCTTGTTCATCGATATAGCAGAGTGCATAGACTCTCGTACTTGCTCATAATTTCTGAAAATCCCCAAATTAGTTTAAATTTTGCCTCTACATCCAACATGCAATAGTTTTCTTATTTCATACTTAGAAGAACTCGGAAAAAACTGTAAATTCAAAACCTCCTGTTCCTATAAATACTACATAAATATGGCATGATCTATATAAAACCTGTTTCTTACTGTGTTTCAATTTTCATTTTCCCTAGACAAACCCCATCAAATATTTTTCAAAGAGAAACATACTCCAGTAACTGCACAATATTTCTAATTCAAGAAAGATTATTGGTTAACTAAAAATCAAATCTTTAATACTTTACAGAGTAATTGTACACCTGTTCGTAATGGAGGAGGCATTCTGAGAAGAAGAAACTTTGTTACTTTCCGGTGGTGGAAATTGCATTTGATTGATTCTATTCTGTCGAGTAAATAACAGAGACTCAGATAACATAACGAATTTTATGCATAAATAACATGGGCATAATCAAGAACAGAGATTATGTTAAATAATTAGAGAGAATTTTAATGCGATCGAATATAAGTCAAATTAAAGACTTACAGATGCAGGGGATAGTGGTCTCATTTTGGTTCGCATCAAAATTGCAAGACCTTTCTTGTTCATTTCTGACCATAGAATAAATTATATGGGCATTGGGCTTTTTAGTTTTCAGCAACCCATTGTACGGACGGTCAGTTTATGTGTTAATTTGCGTGCAATTACCGCAATTAACTTATTGGATTTGTTTCTTGAACAGGGAAGCTCAACACCAATCATGATTCTACTTGACATTGACATTCTAACAGATGGCATCCATCTATTACAAATATTACTGACCAGATTGGATACATAGGAACATGTCAATAAGAATGTCAACAATAAATGTAGGTGAAACTTAATTCAGCTCAACGACGTTGTTCTGGTGCAAGGTCTCAATCATCGAAACGACGTAGTTCAGGTTTCTACAAGAATTGGGTTAATTGGATTTTGGTCCCTCAGATTTCATAAAAAATTGCATACACTCCCCTACATTTCGAGCTAGCTAAACGTCTCCGTTTGGAAAGAATTATCGGTCAATGAGATTAACGAAGTCTTTCATGGAGGAAATAGGGAAAATAATAGCCAACATCCCCAACCTCTAGGATGTTAGCACTTTTGATAAGTTAAGTTTCTACATTTATTCGAGATCCTAAATGATGATATTTTATTGTTCTTTAGATAAAAATTTACCTAATTCATGTTATATTTCATTTTATAAGTAAAACTTTATATTTGATAAAAAAATTGGAGAAAATAATGCAAAATAGAAAAAAATATGGTTAGTTTTGATGAAGAATGCACTTGATCACCAATGGATTTATATACTAAGGAGCAATTCGAAATTCACCTGCTTAACGATCGGGGTGTTAGATCCGTTTTGAAGCAACTGGAAATGAAAGAATGATCAATTGGCCGTTTGATGAAAGTTTGAGGATCAAATTCCACACTTTGAAAATTGAAGGGCTTCAATTCAATTGAAGAAGACATGAGCTGTACAATTGAATGGGCTAAAGGACTAAATTGCATTATTTGGGAAGGAGGAAACCTTGGAGAGAAGTATAAATTAAAAGGGCAATTAATCTAATTGAGCTTTTTCACTTGGCGACTGTGAAGGATGATAATATGTATACAAAGAAGAAACAAAAACGGAAGAAGAGACAACAGGAAGAAAAAAATTGGAGAAGAAAATTGAGTAAAAAATGACGGTTTGGGAGATCAAAATACACATACACGCAAACATGGAGAAAAGGAGGACAAAGAAATTGATTTTTTTTTTTTTTTTTATGTTGAATTCAAATTTGGCGGTCGCTGGAAATAAAGAGAGAAGATATACACACACAGAAAATGGATGGACATCAGGGAGAAAGAATTAATTCCAAATTTTGTATAATAATTGTGCAAGAAATTTGGGAATTATTCATGTTCCGTCAAATTTTGGTGAAACATATATTATATACGAATGCGGCTGCAAGGGGAATCCTTCAAATTTTGGTGAAACATATGTTATACACGAATGCGGCTGCAAGGGGAAGAATATATATATACTAGAAAATGCAGTTGCATGGAGGATTTATTCAAATAATCCGGTGATGTATTCAAAGACAATTTTTGTGTGTGTTTTACATTATGAGTGACTAATTTTCATATTAGGGCAAACAATGTAGTCGACTTGTGATCATTTATTCTTCTATTCAATATTTCTGTGATTTAATTATATATGTCTTGGTTTTACTTTGAATTTAGTGCATTGAATTAATTGATTACTAATTTGATGATTATATGAGTCTCTTTCGAATTGAGATGTGGGTTTGAGATTTAGGCCATATAGTAAAATTCGATAAATTAATATAACGTGTAGAGATACATATACTAATTATTGCGGTCATAATATGAATTTTTAGAACTAGTGTTTTGTTTAACTAAGGTTGATTCACTTAGAAATACGAAATTTAATTAGTTAAATAAGTTCAATGAAAACTCAAGAGGGTAAGTTGAATACAATAGAAAATTTTGATCGGACACTACATTAAGTTATGAATCTTGAATTAAGAATTAAAGTGATCAATAGATGAAATTGTTCTGCCACGATATTTATCCCATATTTGAATCTTCAATCAATTGTTATTTGCAAAATTTGATATTTTCAAGTAGTTAAAAAAAAAGTATAATAATCACAACTATCATAATTCTTTGCTAGAAGTTAGAAAAATTATATTAAATCCTGAAGTTTAGTCCTCGTGGAAACGACATCCAGGTTCAAAGGTCCAATATACTGTTTGTTAGGATATTGTACACTTGCGATATAAAGACGCAACAAGTTTTTGTCGTCATTGTCGGGGGACTATTTACTTTTAGTCTTAGTTTATTTTATTGTTAACTGTTAATTGATTTGTTTATTTTCTTTTATTTACATAAAAGGGTGTTCATTGTATGCTCCGTACTCAAGGCGACGATCTTGAACCGTTTGACTCAAAAATGGAACGTACTTTGAGACAATGACGTAAGGAAGACAAACAAAAATAGCAATATCAAATAGTTGACGCCTGACGATCAAAATATTTATATTTCTATTCAACCAATTGGACAAGTAGCCGCAAGAGCAGCAGCGCCACCAGATCAGCAATAGGAGCGAGGGAAAATAAATCAATGTTCTTGACGCCCATAGTCACGCTTGCACGTTCCAGTATTGTGTATCCATATTTTAGGATAAATAATTTTCAGATAAGGGCAGAGTGGATCAATTTGATGAGCAACACTCTCCAATTCTACAGGCTACCTAATGAAAATTCGAACACACATCTCCAGATTTCTCTGAAATTGTTAGAACTTCCATGTTCTAGGGTTAATGAAAATGTTATTAAGTTGCGATTATTTCCACATACACCGAGAGATGCTGTATTTGAGTGGTTAGACGCCGAACTTCATGGAAGCATTACTACACGGGAAGAACTGATCAGAAAATTCTGCAA
>CAIGRP010113127.1:0-17852 GCA_903798385.1 Fraxinus cuspidata | reverse complement strand
ATTTAAAATTTGGTGGAATAGACCGGAGAAATTGTTCTTAGATTTTGCTTAAGATCAAGATAATTGAACACTTTTGACATGTTCGCGACACTTGCGCCATGTTTAGTCTGCGCATAATAGGGGAGTCTTAACACAAAATCTTTCGTTTCTTAATTTATCTTATCGAACATAATAATAATTAATTATTTTTGACATAAAATACGTTNGCATAATAGGGGAGTCTTAACACAAAATCTTTCGTTTCTTAATTTATCTTATCGAACATAATAATAATTAATTATTTTTGACATAAAATACGTTTCAAAAAAATATGAATAATGCTACTTGTATATAATGAAGTTATATAATGATTTACATATATATGAGATGTTAAAAGGAGAGTGGAGAAGGAATTTTTTTTTTTTTTGTTGAAGAAATTAACCTCATATTTTATCTCATCATATTATTTAAATCATTACGTACATGTAGCACAATCCAAAAAAATATACATTCACCTTCAATTTCAACTATCAAATGATTTATAAGACAAGTCAACAAATAACAATGCCCTTAAGGCCCCTAACATGACTCTTACCTCTTGCATACACAATCTTGAACCTGTCTACGGATGAAAGGAAGAGTTGAGATGTATCATCCATTTATGATGTCCCATTGACTGTTCATCAAATTACAAATTGACACATCATGAATATTTAAAATTGATGTCATCAATTTTAATTTTTCATGATATATCAATTTACAATTAGAAGGACAAAATAGATAGCATATCTCAACTCCAAAAGGAATTGTATGGTAAACATCCTTCTAATATCAGTTAAATACAAATGAGCTTGCAAGATACTAGGCTAATGATCCAATCACCCGAGCACTGAAGCCCCACATCCTCCTCTTAACCTTCCAAAAACAGGGCTTCACCGCGAGCCTCAGTTTACACCAAAACAGGGCTCCTGCCCACAAATATGTGCAGTAGTTTTGCAAATAAAACGATAACGGGACTTCAAAAATTTTGGCAAAATAACTTACTGCCAAACATGCTTTATAGCGTTCCGCAGAGCTATATACTTTTCTTTCTCGAGGCCATAAATAGTTTTTAGCTTAGATTTTCTAGACTTGAACATAATCCATGCCACAATCGACACTAGAGAAAAACCAAATAAGCTTGCAACTTATTACAGTCGCAGTCAAGTTAGTATGCTGTGCATTGAAATCAGCGGCACTCTGCAAGATGAAAGCTCCTCATCTCTACCAACAATTGTTGTCCAAAAAATCCGCGTGAAATAACTTATTCGCCCATCATATATTTTCGAAAAACAATAAACATAAAAGTTTGGAAACATATCTCACTTATTTCAAAGCATGCAAACACAATATTTTTTTGATAAAAACCATCATAAAATGCGAGAACTTCTAATATATGAAAGATAAGAGATAAGAATCCGTATAAAAAATAGTGACATAAATGCTACAAGGAGCAAAAATTGAATATCTTGAGTACAATTAAAATGCAGTGCGGCGGCAAGTAAAAACTATGGTGCCAATATAATTATCCTTGTAATATATACAAACCCTTTATCGTGACAACTGTTTTGTTGCAAATTGAAAATCAAACAAAATGACAGATCAAATTTGGACGACTTAAAAAATAAAAGTTGAATACACGATTACACTTGTTTAATCTTCAATTCACCTTAACCAACATAGTAATGAAAACTAATTTGGTTGACATAAAATGCATACCAAAAAACTATACATTCAACTTCAATTTCAGCCTGTGAAAAATGATTTATAAGACAAGTTAACAAATAAAAATGACGTAAGGCCCCTAACACTAGTCTATATCTCCCGTCTCTTGCATACACAATCCTGAACCTGTCCATGGACAAAAGAATTGTATGATTAACATGCTTCTAATTCGAGTAAAATACAAATGAGCTTGACATTGCAAGGGCCAATTATCTATCCACCCAAGCGTCGAAGCCCCATAATCAGGCTTCAATGCGAGGGTACTCAGTGTACCACAACAGATGAAGTGCAGCTACTTCACCAATGCACTCCTGTCACAAATATGTGCAGAAAAGTAAGTATTGCCAGTAAAACGGACAAGGGAACTTCAATATTTAAGTTTAGCAGAGTAAGTAACTTACAGCCAAACATGCTCTATAGTATTCGGCATAGCTATGAATACCTACTGCCATGCTTAACTATATACTTTCCTTTCTCTAGGTCATAAATAGTTTTTAGCTTCGGTTTTCTCCACTTGAACACAATCCACGCCACAATCAACACAAGACAAAAACCAAATAAAAGGAGTAATGTTGAAGAGTCACCACTTATTACAATCATAATCCAGTTAGAATGCTGTGCATCCAATTCAATTGCACTATGCAAGATGAAAGCTCCCAATGCCCAGTCAAGTGGGATATTCTGCACTTGATTAGCATATGCAATCCTGCTAATGGAACATTCGATTAATGAAATTTGTAGGAAAAAATTAAATTAAATTACTGGTAGCACCACGCATTTCTCCGGCTCTACTTGCACATAGTTTTCAACCATTTTTCTAGCTTTATATACTCAAGAGGGATTTAATATGTTAGTATGATAATCTGTGAACTTTATAATACCTTTCGTCATCCAAAGCAATTCCAAGACTATCGTGCAGTAGGGCAACAATGTATGCTGAAGAGAAGCAATATCGAAGCAATTCCTCCTCCTCAAGAGAGTGGTATTTCCTCTTCAATTCTGTCCAGTCGCCTTCACAGAATTGTTGCCCAGCAACCATCAGCTTAGAAAGAAAGCCTCGAGGAGCCAACTCGAAGAACTATTTGGAAGAAGAGAAAATGGAAAGTTTAAACGAGATTATCCAATATGACTGAATTTTACATTGAGAATCAAGTGATCAGTATCACGGCCATCTTGAGAATTAAATCAAATTTGCTACCTTCGAAGTGTAAAAGAAATTTTCAGTCGCCAAAAACTTTCCTTGGAGCTTGGGTATAAATGTCGATCCTATATAGCATCTTTGATACGAGCACCTATCTGAGTAATCCACACAGTGATAGAATCATGATTAATTTAGAAGCCATAATATTGAAACATCTAATAGTGTGATAGGTAAGCAGTGCTGCACGGACTCAACAGTCCAAGGAATAAGATTTTAGCTTTTTCTAATTTAATATTGCAAAGACATGTCCAGTACCACACCAAATATGCACCATAGTAAGAGAGGAAAATCACCTTTTCCTTTCCGCAGCAACTTTAGTGAGGCAAATCTGCATTCAGAGAAATTACCATTTGGATGCAAAGTGGATTGATAACTATTCTTTTCAATCAAAGAAACTGAGAGATTTTGCGTCTCTTGACCACGTGTATATCCTCTAGGAGTACAAGGATCTACTAATTTCGGCCCCTCAAGTGATTCAGTAGCTGCATCAATGGAAAATAAATTATGGAATTCAGAAATTTGTGATGCTCCTAATGGAGGAATAAAATTTAAAATCAACAAGGATAAACAATCAATTTGATGTATTCCACAATAGTTTCCCAAATATTGAAGAAAATAGAATTATATGCATTTTTCATTAGAGCTATATTTGCAAGCGCTTGGTCTGATATATGTGGAAAATCACCTTCAATGCAAACTCATTAACGTCATTTCTGAACCTCAGTCACTTTGTTAAAGGGAATACTGTATAATGATATATAAAGTTGAAAGAAAAAGCAATTGCCGTAATATTCAAGTCTCTTTACAAGGAAGGTAATTGTCTTTTTCTCTATCTATCACTCAACAAAGGTGCTCATAAACACAGTTCTTGTAAGAACTTTAAAATGGGAAAGGCTAGGAAGCCCTAAATTTTCCTAAAAACCGCTTCAAACATTTTAGTACCTAATCTTTGAAAATATAGCAATATTGAAACACCCTTAATTACTTGAACCTGAAAATGAGCAGCATCACAAAAAAATCTTGATAAATTAGTAACGCTTATAAGCAATGCCAAACAGGTTCTACGTTTATAAATCATAGCTACCTAAATCTCTGATTATGCCATTCATAAAAATGGTACTCTTGATTACGAGGTAGAGATTTTAGTCTGTATTTGACAAGAAACAAACTTCTTACACATGCTCTCGAGTCTCGCACGTGTGCGCCTATTTAAGCAGATAACTCGATAATACCAGAAAACCTACTTTATTTGGACCCATCTATCTACTAACCAACCAAGTGCATACACGCGTGTTCAGCTCAATGCATTCCCACTACATAAAATTATCCATGGACTATTAAACATAAGCTCAGATCAGATATAACAAAAAGTATCTAATGTCATCTACAAAGAATTTTAACAGTGTATCTCAAATAAGTGCAATCATAATTTGACCTTAGTAGTAATTCCCAAAAGCCCAAAAGGATTACACAGTTTTATTTAAAAAGTCATGCAAACATGACCAATAAATAAATAATGATTCAACCTGGCTTACCTTTCTCTTGACTTCCAGACACAAGCAATTCTCTCAGTAACTCAAGTGCAACATTCTGCAAAAATAACACAAGTTATGGATACCTGAACTACATATCAACCTCATAAACTAATATTATAGATGAACAATCAACAATTTTTCACGTCACTAACCAACAGTGGCCATCCTTATTTGTAATAATTAAGTGCTTGTTTGGGGAAGCTTAAAAAGTTGAGGTCAAGGTAAACATTTAATTTAACCACACATTTCGTAGGACTCATAACTTTTATGATTTTATCAACTCTTCGACTCCATATTTCATATGCTAAAACTTTTATCAAAAGATTTGTCAAACAAACCCTAAATATTATAAACAAAATATTACCTACTTCCAAGGGGAAGAATGCTACCATTAAGACAAAGTCAATGACACTCCTTCAGAAGAAAGGTTACCTGGCCAAACTGAAGCAAGCTGTGACTGTAGAGACTGTAAGTGAAATTTCCAAATTTAACTTTTCGAGAATACTCAGGGGGCATAGGCTCATTTGATACAAAGATGACCTGACATTTTGAAAATTACATCAATAATCACATGCCATTATGCAAAGCTTTTGAAACAAATTTCAGATGTAACAGAAGTTACAGAACAAAAGCTTGGTGAATAACTCAGACTGGAAAAACTAAATTGCACCTGAGCTGAAGCACCACCAAGTTCAATAATCCCAGTTGTTTGAGCTGGATCACCTCCAAGAGTTCCAAGAGCATAGTTAGCGACAACCCAGGCATATAAACCTTCATCAGAGCCTAAAGAAAACGAAGAATTAATGTTAATCATCCTAAGTAAGGTAAAAAATAAGTATATAACTTACTAATTACTCGGGGTTCGCCATCTCAAACTATAACACATGCACACTCATACACATAGACATATTCTCTGATGTCCTTAACACTATAAAACAAATGTAGACGCTAAAGAAAAGATATATGAAGCAAAACACGAATTAAAGGGATGGCATAGAATTTTTTTCGTCCTTGTATTAGTGTAACTACAGAAAATTGTGTGATAAAAAGAGTAGCATGGTCAAACGATGTGCAGTCACAGTTGGCTCTAAAAGTAACATAATTATTCGATATGAATTGTAACTCCATTTTATTACAACCTGTAACCAACACGCAAATTATATAATTTAACAGTCAAGCAAACAATACCATCCATCAATCACCACTCAAAGCTCTCAACTTTGCAGGTTGACTTCCAAAATTAGCATTTACCTCAACATTGTGATTTACATTCCTTTTTTACCTTCCACCAATTATCAACTGGTGACATTTACAATTACTAATAAACAGCTAAAATTAACTCTTGGGATTTTCATTTGAACAATTCTGCATAAGTGCATAAATTCAATTACAACGTAGTAAAATTTGAATTAAACTGAAATAAAAATGTCAAACTAAACCAAGAAAACAAAATGTCCATACCTGAAATGACAGTCGCCCAATTGTCGAGGAACCTAAATCCTGATCCCCTTAAAACCCTCCGGCACACAGCTAAAATTCTCTCTTGATCACCTTCCTTCAACAACCGCATCCCAGCAGTCGCCATCAGGCGAATCTCGGTCTTCCCCCAGCATTCCTTAGGCACATTCCTTCTTGCAAACTCCACCAGCTCAGCAACTGCTGCCCCCGCCCTCTCGGGTTCTTCCACGTGAGCCGACAGCCCCGGACTTACCTTCATCGTCTTCAATCCTTTCTCTGTAAAATCAAGCACCGAATTCCCATTCCTAACTTCATACTTAAACACGTGAATCCTTGTCCCTGTGCTCCCCCCATCAATCACCGCCCCATATCTTTTCCTTTGCTCATTTCTGTTCGAAGAAAATAAAATGTAGCAAAATAATACGAGGGCTAATAAAATTGAAGTGTAGAACAAAATTCTTGATCTGGGTTTGGAGTTTTTGCTGTTGGGATTGCGAAAAACGGGTCTGGCCGAGCGATATTGGAGCTTGATAGGATCCATTTGGTTTTCCAATCTAGGTTTCACTTTGCGGGCATTAGATCGACGCATCAAAAACTAAAAAATTGTGAACCATATGATAATTATAAATTAAACCAATATTACAATATACAAAAAACAACAATAATCATATGGATTCACAATATTTTGGGATATTTTTTTGTAAGAGATTGAGAGGGCTTTTGACAAAATTTAAGCCCTCTCTATCTCTATGCGTTCGTGTTTTTCTTTCTTTTGCCCTTCCCTTCCGTTTCCTGTCTGTTCTTAGTTGTGTACAAGTTATGGAAAAAACTATAACCGATAGAAACATTGGGGAAACGAAGAAGGCAGCGAGAGGGAACCGGCAAACGGGCTGGTTGGCTCATCGGCTCGGCTCGTAAAAACACGAGCCGCGAGGGTTCATCAAATGACGAGTTCAAGCTCGCGAGCGGCTCGTGGGCTCGTGAAAAGTTAAAGAAAAATTTTTAAAAAACGTGAAAAAGTATAAAAAAAAAAAAAATTCAAAAAGCTCATGACTCGCAACTCAGCTCGAGCGCTGACGACCCACGAGCAAACGATCCACGAGCGGCTCGGCCCGTGAGCTCGTGGCTCGTTTCTCACGAGCTCGAATCGAGCTCGTAAGTCTAAGGGCCGAGCCACGACTAGACCTCTAATTAGTGTTTGCAACGGGGCGGGTTCGGGGCGGGGCTCGGGGCGCGCTTCCCTCCTCGTTTAAATTTTTTTTTTATTATTCTTGGCTGGGAGGGGCGGAGCAAATTGACATCCCTACCTCTAATTGGGGTACTGTTAAAATTGACTTAGTCAAACTCACGTTGCCATTATGAATTTTTAACAATTACTATTTTCAAAATGAGCTTTTGAATATTAGAGTGTGTTTGAGCCACATTATTTTAGAAAAATGTATTTTTTAATAGTAGATTGATAAAAAATGTGTGGTTGAAAAAGAAGAAAAAGTTATTGATGAGATGTAAAATATTATTTTATTGAAAAATGTGTGCTTGAAAATGAGTAGAAGAATGAGAATGAAAAATTTAGCCCCTGTTTGGTACCCATTAAAATTCTCATTCTCATTATTCTACTTATTTCCAACCACACATTTTTCAATAAAATAATATTTTCCATCACATCAATAACTTTTCATTCTTTTTCAACCACGCATTCTCAATCAATCTACTATTTCAGAATACATTTTCTCAGAATANCTTATTTCCAACCACACATTTTTTAATAAAATAATATTTTTCATCACATCAATAACTTTTCCTTCTTTTTCAACCACACATTCTATATCAATCTACTATTTCAGAATATATTTTTATAAAATAATGTGGGTCAAACACACCCTTAATGTGACTCAAACGGGGGCTTAAAAAACAAAGATGTCCATACATAAACAATACAATTATAAAATATTATTTTGTTTAAAAGACAATGTTATCTTTTTAGTTAACATATAAAAACCAAATATTTGTCACTTAAAATTTCAAAATCAACTAATTTTTCTTATATGTTTATTCCAACAAAGATAAAAAAATTTCTCATTTTTCATGTGCTTCAACCTCAAAAATATTAGACTGACATGTGCCCCTCTTTTCAAAAAACTACAAAAGAATCCTGATCCTTGGTGTCAGAGCATACTTTAGCTGTACGAAAAGCTAAAGCAGCTGTCAAAAGCATAATCTGTCTTTCAATTCTTGACCCACAAGCCTCTGTTATTGTTGAAATTAATGCATCCGACCTTGGGTATGAGGGGTATTAAAGTAGATTCCAGAAACATCAAGTCAAGAGGAGTTAGTTAGATTCCATAGTGAAGTATAGATTCCATAGTGAAGTATGGACCGGCCCTTAAAAAAATTATTCTACAATCAAAAAAGAAATTCTATCAACTTTTTATGTATTTCAAGATGATTTAATCAATAAAAAAATTATAATAAAAACTGATTTGTTTTCTTAAATTAGCATACGCTTTTAATCGATACATCTTATTTTTACATAGATTAACATGTAGATAATTGTTTAACAAATCTATATTTTTTTAAAACATAAACAAGAAAAAAAATCATCTACACGTATATTCATAGCAATGATTCTCACAAGTTGTTAATAACCTTAGGCAACCGGCTATTAATAACCATAACAGTAGGCATTGGACCTTTTTTTTAAAATTATGTTGTCCAGTGATTTGGTCGATTTTTCGACTATTTTTTTTATAATTAAAAATTATGTTTCATCATGCAGATATGGTTGTAATCCCAATTTCTTCACTGGTGATTTCGAAATGGATGAAAAAGATCGATGAGTATGGAATGGACGAGTGATACATATGGTGGTATTCCAATTTCCATAACATCAAGTACATCATATGCGGAAATGTACCATGATTTACAAAAATAAGCTGAAAGTCGATTCCTCTCAATACGATATAGAACTAATATTTCAATTTAACGAGCATTCATCCATTCCGATTCCACTTATGAATGTTGCTTTGATATGCTCACGAGTCCTCTTTGCGAGACTTTAGTGGAGAAGAATGTCGTACAATTTTTGTTCAATTCAATTAAAACATTGATTTCATCTTCAGAAATAACCTTTACAATTGGAATTGAAATGGATTTATGCTCGTTGTTGAATAGAAACCTCAATTCCATATTGTACTGAGAGGGAACGACGTTGAGCTTTTTCTATATATCTTGGTACATTTCTGCATATAATGTACTCAATTTCACCACAATTTCAATCACACCATGTCTTTTACTTGTCCATTTTCAGACACATCGACCATTTTCATTCATTTCAAATTCCTCAAAGTAACAAATTGGGACTATAGATGATCACATATCTATATTAGGAAACATAATTTGTTAAAAAAATTTGTTAGGTATTTAATGTAATTGGCTATTCTGTAAAAAAAGGACTAGAGTTGATATGTTGTAAAAAGTCAAGAAGTAGTGTGTAATTAGTATAAGTTGTGATATTTTAGGTTTAGAGTTCGAGAATGGAAAAGAAGGAAAAACTGCCCCGCAATTTCGCTAGATTGTCGCCAAGTCTTGGCTCAAGCTTTAAAAATAGAAACTTCATCGCTCGACAGTCGCCCCACCGTCGCTCGACTGTCGCTAGCCATTCGCTCGAGCAATAGTGTCATCCGAAAAAATTTTAGTTCGTTTTTAAAGGTTTTTTTGTCCTATTCATTCTCTAATCTATTTATAATTACTTGAATGCCACAGAACGAAAATTCCAAGGCTGATCATTCAGCAAACATTTGGCTTTTCATATTCTTTTCATCATTTTGAGATTTCAACATTCATTACTCCTTGCGAATTGTTCTTGGTGGTGAGAAAAATATCATATCCAAAATTCAAATACCAAACTATTGCTTCCTCCATATCTGTCAGAGTTTTGAAGATCTCGTTGAAGAACGTTGTGTTCTTTGTGAATCCACAGAAATTACTGCAGGAGAGCGCAATCCAGGAGAATTTTGTAAACGGTTGTTGAGAGTTGGTGTAGGAGCATAGAATCTAAGAGAGCTGTAGGAATTGTAGTTACGAGATCAGATGGTATGTGTCGTCGTCAAGTCTGGAAGACTGTAAGTTATAAATCGTTTATAGTGGATTATTGACTAGCAAAGTGCCCGAAGTTTTTACCCAGTTGGAGTTTCTTCATGATCATACCGTGCGTTATTTATTGCTTTATTTACTGCTTTTATATTCTGCGGTATTCAAACATATGAAATTCAACTGATTCCCTAATCATTTAGAAGTAATTAATTGGTAACTTGTTGCTGGTTAATTATAATTTGTTAATTCCGCATTTACACCTATTCACCCCCCATCTATGTGTTGCTTGGGTCGAACTACGTATTCTCAAAATTAAATTAGAGAGAAAAAAGAGGTATAAAAGCTGCTTCTAGCCATTTGGAATGTTTCCAACCGACCAAGACGGCTAGAAACAACCTTTTTCGAGCCGCTGTTTTTAGCTAGAAATAGCCGACTGTTTTCTGCTAGACATTTTCAGATGATTTTTTTCTCGTTTTTGTTAAAAAAATTATAAATCCGTTTAAGATCGTAAATTTTTTTATTTGCCTATACCGAGATAAAATTTAAAGATTAAAACAACGCAATCGAAATTAAAATTACGTAAATATACTTACCGATTTCAAGTGATGGGTACAAACAATATTTTGTTGTTGAGCGTTTGATAAATTTATGAGATTTCAAGTTTGAAGTAGATGAAAATTTAACAGTTTTTATTTGTATTGAGATAAACAGATGAAGAAAGTGATTTGGTTTTGAAATTTTAAGTGGGAAGTGTTTCGAATTCTTTATAACTTAAAAATGATATTATTGTCTTTTAAATAATACCATATTTTTGTAATTGTATAACATAGTTGAAGGTAATTTTGTTTTTTACATTTTGAAAGGTGACTATGGTGAATGTTTAAAAAATTTGGTCAAAGTGGAAAATGGCCATGTTGACGTGACCAATTTGAAAAATACCCCCTGATTTCATTGCTAATGTCTTTGTTATATATTTAATTTCCATTTTGAGCGTTTTTGTGTATAGCTCGAGTGGAGGAAAGGAAATGTATATCTAATTGGGAGGATTTTGAGAGAGAAATTGAGGAAAATTAGGA
Source organism: Fraxinus cuspidata (assembly GCA_903798385.1). Lineage (NCBI taxonomy): Eukaryota > Viridiplantae > Streptophyta > Magnoliopsida > Lamiales > Oleaceae > Fraxinus > Fraxinus cuspidata. Next base: position 6,747 of record CAIGRP010113127.1, on the reverse strand, counting down.
TGTCATTGAACATGATTCAGGTCGATGATGGATTGCCTTAGATTATATCGATTGAGCTCACTGGTTCAACAGCTGAGGTTTGTCAATTTTGTTTTATTTTCCTTTTCTCTATATCGATCTTCTGATTTGGTCAGTATTACACTGACTGGAATAAGTTGATTAAGTTTAATGTTGTGTTGTGATTATTGCATTTGTTCCGATTCATTAAAACTACAGTTCCTCGCACTATTCTTCTCACATATGTACATTTTTTAGTTTGAATAGGGTTTCCAGTTGGAAATATAAGTTAAAATTTAGAGTGAAATTGGAAGTTAAAATATACAAGGAAAAACTAAATTTCCATTGGAATTCAAATTTGAAGAAAATCATATTTCAATCTAAACTTATCATTTTTTTAATGATATCCAATTAGAAATAATTACTTGCTTGCTTGCATGCTCAGTCCCTAAACTACTGTTATTTTGATTGTAGTACCAATTTTGGATGAATATTTGGCTTTATGTGTTCATTTGTTTGCTCTAGGTACTTCTACAAGGTGCACATGTTGTCTTTAGGAAGAATAAATGAAGATAAGATCTGCTTTTCAAGAGCAATAAAGTGAACTTATTTTGTTCAGTATGCTTCAAACCTATTCATTATGTTTTAGGCAATTTCAAATGAAGTCTTTTGGAGTAGATATTCAAAACTGAAATCTGACATTTGGATGTGTCGGAGATGAGTCTTCAATCAACAAATAACCAGGCTCAGTTTCTATCAGTCGACCACCACAAAGCTCAACCCAATCCCAAAACCTGTCGCCCACCCGGTTGCTTTACGGTAGCCCACAAAGGGTAAGGTGTGGACTTTAATATAGCCTCAAGGATCAGCCACACGGTCTAAAGAGAAAAGGGGAAACAAGGCACTAAAACAGGAAAGCACACGACCAAGGAGAAAGGAACAAGTGCGTCATTTTTCTTCTCAAACACAATGGGCTTATTCAAATCAGTTCCACACACCCAAATCACAACAGTAACAAGCAACATATAAAGGTACCAAGTGTTGGCTTTTAGGTTAATAGAAAGTCCAATAGGTAGTGTAAATGGGTTATCAACCCAAAAGCTATCTAATGGTTTTGGGTTGGGCCATGAGCAACTCTAATTTAAATTAGGCTACTTCGAGCCCAAATATGTTGTAGGATCAGTCTGAATAATTGTAGTGTCGATATTTCACTTCACTCATCAGCCGAAGCCTACAAAATATAATCCGAAAAAACTGTTTAACATCGTTGGTTGTGATTTATTGTGTATCAAAAATCCAACAAATCTTCATCTCGATACCCAGTCAACTTGCAAGTAATCAAAACATACAGTTTATACTTGCATAATCAAGGTAACCAATAAAATTGGTATCACAGACCTTACATCGTGTTTCGAACCCAAAACACATATCATACCCGCTCCATATACTCATCAGGGCTAATGTCAACAAAACACACAAGTAGAAAGAGATAATCACAGCAATCAATCAAGAGCAAATAAACATGCGATGGAGATATCATATATGGGATAGCACATAGATCTTTCCAAACATGTTCACACAGAACGACATAATAACACCAAGTTAATCAACAAACCAACATATATGCAACAAATGCATAAATGACCCTACGAAAAAATCTCACCACATTTATCATATGCCATTCCATGTTGCTCCCACCTTGAGAACACATATCTCACCTCATCGCCCACCCTGCTCACTAGACTAATCGCTCAACTCATGTCTAACTGGAAAATCTCTATGGATCCTAAGTTCTCGGGATAATCATCTATTACCACATTACTTTTTCCTATCTACGTGGATAATCGGTCTCTACCTAATAGAAGTAATAGAAGTGCATTTGTCACACTCCACCTAATCAGGGTCTCTTCTCAGATAAAGGATTTTAACTTTTGATCACATCTCCACTCGTGATCCAAATACCACACTCCACATCCCCGGTACAAACCACCAATGTACCCCTATGCATCTATATTCCACATTACAAAAAAATATATAGCACACTATTAATGCATCCCAACCCACTGCATGCAAACAATTACACCAAGTAATATGATCACTCTAATATCATGCCAATGCACATATCAAATATACTGAAATGCAACAAATAATCATATAACGAAAGTTGAGCAATCACACATATACAGAAAGGATTACACGCGAATGCACAAACAGTAACTAGGTTTACTCTCAATAAACCTCACTAGGTCATCACTTGACCATATGGCCACATTCGCCACGTATCTTATCTTACCATTATGGCTTATCATTTTCTTCTTGGGACGGTCACTAATAAAGTGTCAACCTTACCACAACTGTAACACCATCTACCACTAGACTTGTCCCATCTTTTGCTATTTTTCTTACCACCCTCATCACTCAGTCACTACTCGAATCCCCATTGTCTTGAACTCTACCCAAATTCATATGCTTAAACTTTATTCTACTCCTCATCATATGCAACTCACCACTTTTCTTATTCTCTTTTAACTTTAATTTCTATCTCATTACTTTTAAGCAAATCTACGACAATCTCATGTTTTAAAGTGTCTCTACCATACTTAATTGCATTTTAACTGCTCTATATGAATCAGGTATAGAATTCAACATAACAATGGCCTTATACTTATCAGAATACGTATCAGACACTTTCTCATCACAATTAACGATAACTTGAACCAACTTGTTAAAAATATCCAAATTGTCATCGAGATCCTTTGAAGAATCCATTTTAAAGCTGAAAAATCTTCTAAACAAGTACAACTTATTAAGAGTAAACTTAATCAAATATAAGTCCTCCAATTTTTGTCAAAGTTCTTTAGTAAAATCAAGTTTTCCAACTTTTCTCAAAACGGTGTTGGATTGATGTAAAATAATTGAAGTATAAGTAAGTTCGTTATATTCTTCCTTTTGTGTTTTTGTTAAATTTGCAGAAAATTTGTCACTATGGCTCTTGAAACTTTTTGTTGAACCAAAATCTCCTTCATATTTTGTTGACAAATTGAAAAATCCTATTTTCCATTGAAAATTTCAATTTCGAAATGTGAAGACATTTGAAGAAAACAAAACAACTAAAAAAATGCACAGATAGGTCACATAAAGTAATTCTAAAGCAACAATATACACCGTTCTAGTATGTCTTGAACCAAATTGTTAAAAATATCCAAATTGTCATCGAGATCCTTTGAAGAATCCATTTTAAAGCTGAAAAATCTTTCAGGCAAATACAATTTATTAAGAGTAGACTTAAGCAAATATAAGTCCTCCAACTTTTGCCAAAGTTCTTTAGTAGAAACAAATTTTCCAACTTTTCTCAAAACGATGTCGGATCGGTGTAAAATAATTGAAGTATAAGTAAGTTCGTCATATTCTTCTTTTTGTGTTTCTATTAAATTTGCAGAAAATTTGTCATCTATGACCTTTGATACTTTTTGTTGAACCAAAATCACATTCATCTTTTGTTGCTAAATTGAAAAATCCTATTTCCCATTGAAAATTCCAATTTCGAAATGTGAAGACATTTTGAAAAACAGAACAATCGAAATTGCACAAATGGGCCACACAAAATAATCATAAGACAATAATATACACCATTCTAGATTTTCAGGGTTTCGTAAGATTCACAATCTTAGATCAAGGGAATATTCGAACGGGTCAAATTCATGTGTTCTAATATGATAATCAATGCAACACGAAGATATGTTAACAAAATATTCAAATTTTCACGCAATGGAGTCTGACACAATGACTACATGACAATTAGAGCACAAAATCAATAACCAACTTGCAATCAAAACTCAACACTTCAAATATAATAAATAATTCTTAAATATCTAGCACAAGCAATATTTACCTTTTCACGCTAACCCCAATCATAATGCCACCACACACAATGACGCGCTAATGCTAAAATTTAAATGGGATTAGCTAATTTACTAGAGCGGACCTATCTGAGTCCGTANTCCTAAACGTCTAGCACAAGCAATTGTTACCCCTTCACGGTAACCACAATCCTAAAGTCACCCCACACGATGACGCGCTAATGTTAAAATTTAAATGGATAAGCCAATTTACCAGAGCGGACCTATCTGAGTCCGTAAATTACGAGAGATGCGAATTTACTAATTTAGGGCCGCATTTTTTTGGCCTAAAGTAATTCAGTAAATGTATAGCAGTTTTGACTATCAACCCATCAAGGGTAGAATCGTCCAACTTTTTTTGCGTAACCTGAAACACAAAAACAATAATATCAGTATGTTCAAGAAATTAAAATAAGCAAATCGCCTGAAGAAATCGTCGCCTGAAACCGCCCCACGCGCCACCCCGTTGCCGACTACCACGTGTGGTCGACCCAGTAGTGCCTCTACATGTAGAAGCCTCTTATGGTGCTGGATTCTTGAAATGGCCGCTGGCTTGGCTGGAATTCGCAGTTGCAACTCCAAGTTTTTTTGGGAAAATGGACTGCTTCGTTTCTGCCGGTATTTTTGGTTGTTTCTGGTCGTTTTAGGCCAGAAATCCACCACCAACGTGTGCTTTGATACCAATTGTTGCATGCTTGCATTCTCAATCCCTAAACTGCTGTTATTTTAGTTGTAGTATCAATTTTGGACGAATATTTGGCTTTACATGTTCATTTGTTTGCTCTAGGTACTTCTATAAGGTGCACAAGTTGTCTCTAGGAAGAATGAACAAAGATAAGAGCTACTTTTCAAGAGCAATAAAATTAACTTATTTTGTTCAGTGTGTTTCAGACCTATTGATTATGTTTTAGGCAATTCCAAATGAAGTCTTTTGGAGTCGATATAAAAAATTGAAATTTGACATTTGGATGTGTTGGAGATGAGTCTCCAATCAACCAATAATCGGGCTTAGTTTCTATCAATCGACAACCACAAAGTTCAACCCAATCCCAAAACCCGTCGCCCAACTCGGTTGCTTTACGGTAGCCCACAAAGGGCAAGGTGTGAACTTTAATATAGCATCAAAGATTAGCCACACAGTCTAAAGAAAAAAGGGGAAACATGGCACTGAAACATGGAAGCACACGACCAAGGAGAAAAGAACAAATGCGCCGTTTTTCTTCTCAAACACAAGAGGCTTATTAAAATCAGTTTCACACACCCAAATCACAACAGTAATGAGCAGCATATAAAGGTACCAAGTGTGGACTTTTAGGTTAATAGGAAGCCCAATAGGTAGTATAAATGAGTTATCAACCCAAAAGCCATCCAATGGTTTTGGTTGGGTCATGAGCAGCTCAATTTAAATTAGGCTACTTCGAATGACCCAAATCGGTCTGAGGATCGATCTGAATAATTGTGGTAACAATATTTCATTTCACTCATCGGTCAAGGTATATGAAGTATAATCCAAAAGGCTATTTAACATCATTGGCCGGGATTTATTGGGTATCAAAAAATCCAACAGGTTGGATGACTCCCAATTTTGTGTGTAAATGTATGTCCACAAATCATTCTGGTAAGAGCTTTAAAGAGGCAAAGCAAGTTCTTTTTCGCATCTAAAATTATATGTAATATTTTCTTGGAACTGCCCATTCATTATACCAGTAAAAAATATGAATATGTCATTTATTGGTGATTCAAAAGTATTGATATTTTAAATTTCCTTGCAATTTTTTTCCCTGGGATCCATGGAAGGTGCATCAAAAAGTATGTTACCATTCATTTCTCTTTAAACTCCAACTCTCATTACTGCTATTTACTTTGTGTGAAAGAATAACCTACTTTATTACTTGATAAAAAGACTGCGGGATTTCTTTTTTGCCTTCAAATGTCTTCAATAAATGTTTTTTGTATTCCCTTTAAAGCCAGATTATAAGATGGAATTCCATTTATGAAGAAATGTGTCCAGGTTGCCTAAGTGCAGGCCATTCCTTTTTTGTTTTCAATTTATGCTGAGTACAAATATACTTTTTAAGTTGTGTCTTTTTATTCATTTGTCAAGAAATTCTATAATTGACCGAAAATATACATCTTTCTTTATCCTACTGGCTTTATTAAAACTATCTAAGTCCATCAAGATTGTATCCCCATTTGCTTTCCCAGGTTAACTACCAACTTTAACTAGAAATAAACTTCTACGCCTTACGGACTCGAGCATTATTTTGATATTGTAGTTTTCCAACTTTGTTTCACTGGAGCAACATGGATTTGCAAGGAATAGACCATAATCATTTGATGATTCCCCTTTGCCTTTGACCCCAGCTAACAATCAGTCTACTGTGGATCTTATTGTGAAATTTGTTACGTTTTTTATACCGCAACTGTACAATATCGTAACAAGTAATATAGTAGACATTTGAGTCCGAATTATCGTTTCCACGAGGACTATACTTTAGGATTTAATCTAATTTTTCTAACTCCTATTTGACAAAAGCAAGTAAATATTTACGATGATTGTGATTATTTTTTTAACTACTTTTAACAAATTGAAAATATAAAAAGATTGCAAACAACGGATAATTGGAGAAACAAATATGTGATGAATATTAGGGCATAACAATTTCATCTATTGTTCACCTTCATTTTTAATTCAAGATTTATAACCTTATGTAGTATTTGATCGAATTTTTCTATTGTATTCAATTTACCCTCTCGAGTTCTCATTGAACATATTTAACTAATTAAATTACATATCTCTATGTGAATCAACTTTAGTTAAATGAAACACTAGTTCTAAAAATTCAAATTA
>CAIGRP010113123.1:0-13169 GCA_903798385.1 Fraxinus cuspidata | reverse complement strand
CTAGTCATCCTCACACCCACAACAGGAAAAAAAAATCGAAAAGACGAAGAACTGCAGCGTCGATTGGCGCATATCCTTCATCCCCGAACACACCACCGCACCCAACCCCAACCACCGACGATGGCGAAAGCAACCTTGCAAGGGAGATAGCGACGGCAACCTTGGAGGGAGACGACAAAGAGGGAGAGGGAGAGAGATGAGGTGAAGAAGAGAGAGAGAGAGAGAGAGACGAAAGTGATGAAATTAGGGTTTTAATATTATTAATAAATGATTTTGCTCTATATATATTACCTGATTATTGAATAAGGAAACTTTCAACTTGATTTTTGAAAATCAATTTTTAAATACCCGATTTTGTGTAATTTCCTCATAAAAAAATTAGATAAATGGAATATTTAAATTTTCTTTTTAACAAATTAAGTAGTTAATAAAATTTTCTTAAATTAAATGCGCAGGAATTTAATAAGTCAAAATCTCAAAATTATGGTAATTTAAACGATGTGTTCTCTTTTTTCTCATGATTAAAAATCAACTATTATTAAAATTTCTTAAATCGGATGTTTAAGAATTTAATTAATTTAAAATTTCATAATTTTGTTTATATTTTTTGTAATCCTGATAGTGTTCCTAAAATTATAGTAATTTAAACGATATATTATTTTTTATCATAATATGATGGGAGTGAATCTTTCACTTAATTTTTACTAAGAAAATATAATCATTATTTTTCTATTAGCATGGCCAGAGGACCGCACAATTTGTTATTGCAACTCTGTAATATAGAAGTAATAGACTCAAATTAGCCATAACTGTACATTACAAAAATCGCGTCAAATGTCAAAATGGCCTCATTTGATAACCATTTACATCTACATGAACAATCTTCACATGAAGTTGTCACTATTCTACCAGAAAACAATAGTTTGAGTCATAATTATTTTAAAATCTTATATGAACTCATATTCATACTATTATGATTTTGTTGCACTTATACGATATAAAATTAAATAGAATCACAATTGCTCTTTTATTAAACAACTCTTTCAATATTACAACGGTGGCATTTGATCACATGGTAGAAGTCACATGTTCACACAGAGGTCACAATATACCATCAACTTTTATGTATGTATGTATCCATTTCATAATGGATCGTTATCAAATAACGAATACGGAATAATTAATGAAAATCACATAAGCCATATGAGTAAATGTAACATAATTATACCAATAAAGGTAAATAGAAATAGGATATAAGAAAGATTGGAGGAGTGAGTTTTGACAAGTTGAGATTTGTAAAGGAAAATAGTCAAAAATATAATAGTAACACAATACACTTTGGTGCAAGAGAAAACTCGTCTCCGCAATAAGGGTTAGGGATAGAAAATGTATGGATGCAAACAAGTTAAAATTAGGTTATTCTCAAGTTTTATCAACCAGTTTTGTTTAAGTATTAATTTTCATCTTTAATTTAAAAATACGTGTTAAATCCCATAATCTCTCGTAATATATTTAAGTTTTAATATAAGAGTTTGAGATATTTGAGAATATTTACACTTTTTAAAAATGATAGAAATATGTTACACTGTCTTTGATCCGTGAGATACAAAGGGGTCAAAGTTTAAAATTGGCTAACAATGTTTATGCCCAAACTATATATTTGACAAAATTTTGAAGAGATTTGCAAAAGACTTTAGAAATATAGAGAGAAATTTGTTGGAGTATTCTAAAATAAAGAAGAGAGATCAAAATGATTTTGTACCTAGATTTCCCATTTGATATGATATAAAAAAATTACAATACTTAAATTAAAGTTTGTAGAAACATATCGACAAAAAATAATCTACACAACAAATATGAACTGTAAAATAGAATTAATCTTCATCGTCTAGTTAAGGGATGCGAAACTCTATACACACACACACACACACAGATATATATATATATATATATATATATATATATATATATATATATATATATATATATATATATAGTTTCTTTTTTCTCAATAATGNAAATGATTTTGTACCTAGATTTCCCATTTGATATGATATAAAAAAATTACAATACTTAAATTAAAGTTTGTAGAAACATATCGACAAAAAATAATCTACACAACAAATATGAACTGTAAAATAGAATTAATCTTCATCGTCTAGTTAAGGGATGCGAAACTCTATACACACACACACACACACAGAGATATATATATATATATATATATATATATATATATATATATATATATATATCGTTTCTTTAATCTCAATAATGTGACAATGCTGTTGATATAAAATCACAAATATGTACACTTTTTGTCTCAAGTCAAGTTTTTGCCATTTCTCTAAATTCAGTTTATCCACTCAATATATTTCTACCCACTTCGTTCACCCTAAACATTACCTGCGTGGGAAACATAAATGAGTAGTTGGATTTTCGTGGTAGAAAAAGAGAAATGACTCTTTTCTTTTGTTCGCACTCAATGAGTTCCACAAAATACACAAAGCCAAAAATAATTGTAGAAAAATGTATTGCGAAAAGTTTATTCAAATAAATTTGAACATGACCTTCAGGTCTTTAGTCTGACGCTCTCTCAAATGTGCTATCCCCACAATTGACTTTTGATTATAATTATAAGAAATTTATAGCAGTAGTTTTCAATCTATTTTGTCACCTTTGAACAACAATTAGCGAGATTCATCATATTGGACAATTTTACCCATATCTTTAGGTAATGAGCTAAATGTACAATTCTACCTTTTTTTAAATATAAAAAAATTAACAAAAATAAATTTTGTCATTCATTTCTCCCACCAACCCCTAAACAAGTGTTTCAATTGCAAAAGAGGTGGCGCCACCTACAGTTTCAATGATATGAAAATTTGCACAATTGGTCGTATTAAAGTTTAATTTAGAAGATTCAAAGTTATGATATTTTTTCGATAATTTTGGGCTACATACTTCGAATCTTTTCAATTAAGTTTTACTAATGCAAATTGATCTGCCAATCATATAGAACATGATTTAATGAAAATTAGACAAGATGAGATATAAAAATAGAGCACCAAAAATCGACAAATGAATGAAATTGTAATTGAAGAGTAAAGCTTTTGATAAATCTATAAACATTCTAAGTTCATATTATATCCTCCATTGAAAATCGGAGTGAAATAAAATTTGGAATCACTCAAAATGATGGAATCAGGGAGAATCATGATAGTCAAGTTTCAATAGATAAACTTGTAGAATGAATATTATGTCTACTATTTTTTAGCGAATGTGAAGAAGGAAATTCCAAGTCAAATCTTGTCGAAATGAATAAGAGATTACATGTTAAAAGATTTTAGCGTCATAACAAATATTCGGGGGTGTGATGGAGGTGAGGTGAGATGAAGGTGAGGTGAGGTGGGATATGCAGTGGCGATGCAGACATTTTGAGTGAAAAGGTACAATCAAACGGCCAAAATCGAACAAATTGATAAAAAAATATAGTTTCTTTCTAGTCAAGATCCTTACAGAGAATGATAAACTTTAAGACACAAATGCAAACATAGTATAGTAATTATCAATTATGTCTATTTCAAATCAGATACTTACTGATCTGTCATGATTACATAAGGTGGCATTTATGTGGAAAAGCGGCGTCTGAATTTGTTATACCATGTATTGGGAAAAAAATATTGCAAAATGTTGAGATATATTAACACGACATAAATTATGTCATTGAGGGCAAACATCTAGTCAAGTTAAATGACCTTACCAAACTTGACTTCATTTTTTTAGGTACATCATCGAGACACAGTCTTCGAAGATCCCTGGACCTATAATTAGAGAAAGATTAAACTTCTGTTATGTACTACGTTTATTTGTTGACTTGTTCTCGGGCTTGATTGGTTGAGACATTAAAGAAAAAAAAAATGAAAAAGAAATGGGCATTAAATTTTTTAGTAAAGAAATGGATGATGAGTTATAGAATATAACAAATGAGGTATACAATAGTAAAGAACAGAAATTATATTCTTTAAAAAAGTAAGGTTTTTAACCATATACTTGAAAGGGCCTAACTAAGTGTTCTTACGCATAAGGCAACTCGTGATGTTGTTGCACCACCCTTCTCTTATAAATTTGCCAAATGGAGGCTAGATCTTTAACGTAAGTCATCTAAACACTTTGTAGAAGATACACATATCAATCAAATATAATTTGAACTTCCAGTGTTGAATCAAAATTGGAACAAATTACAAAAAATATAATGCAATAATAACTAAAAAAAGAGCTACTAATTTTTTTAGAATGATATTAAATTTTAACGAAAAAAAGAAGCAGATATTAAACACTATTCACTAGTTTAAAATATTAGAATTATTCGACTTTTCTTTTTCTTTGTTTATCCTCCCATTTTTCTTTATTTCTCTGTATAAATTTGAAATCAATGAAAGTCGATTATGATATAAATATTGGAAGATGAATATTGGAAGATGAATTACAATTTCAACGTTTTTATTTATTTTTTAATTCTGGTTTATTATTTCCTGGTGAGTAAATATAAGCAACATTTTTGTTAAATGCATCGTATTTTATTTATCATGAAGGTAAGTTTTGTTCATTTTGCAAGCATTAGGTATCCTGAGTTGGAAGGTGGCAAGCAAGTGAAGATAGGCATTATGGGCCGACTATCCCTAATCTTTTTCATAGTTTCTACCATAAAGCCTGTATTAATTTGCACGTGTTCACTTTGATAAAGACCAAAAAATTCGTTAGGAGGGATAAGAAGATTAGTCATGCTACATTGTCCATTTCATTGATAGGTAGGTTGACATAATGCCACATTGCATTTCATCATTGTACTGTTTAAATACAGTTATCATTTCTATCCACCTACATATCTGTCAAGGAGGATGTCAAAATCTTCTCACAAAGTAGAATAATTCTAAGAAGATATATTTGCCTATCGTATTTTTAAATAAAGAAACAACATATGTAAAATGTCGACAAAATACTAACAAATTATTGTACCTTCATCATAAAAAGATGTATTAAATACTTGAGGGTTAAAGATAAAAATATAATAAAAAAGGTTGGAGACATGAGTACAAAAATGAAAAAAATTGGAGATCTTCATTCTAATTAAAACGTAGTGTGATTAACTAAAAAAATAGTGTGGATATAATTATCCTCTTTTGTTTGTAAATAAATATTTGTCACCACTATTTTTATTTTATGCACCACAGTATATACACACTAAACAATTTTTCAGAAAACACTCAGCAATCTTTTACTTTGTCACTGAAAACAAAATAAATGGTACACCATACACACACTCTCAACCTTTTTTTTGCACCCCCATCAATTAAATATCAATCGAATCTATTTATAACTTTTAAGAGCACGTTGTTTTAAAATTGAGTATAAACTGACATTTTCAAATTTACTTTTACATTTACATTTCATTGCGTTGGATCTAAATCCAATCTTTTCTTCAATGAAAAGATCTAAAAAAATTGGATGTAAGTGAGTTTGTATTTTTGACTTATGGATAACACAAATAGATCAAAGAAAGTTGTAAATTTCAGTGTTTTAAAAAATGTAAAACATAGCTAGGAGTGAAGGTCAAACTTTAAGTTTTATGAGCTTAGATGAGGTCTGCACAAAAAAAAAAAAAAGGAAGTGGTTTCTTATTTTTAATATTATTTTAAATTTTTAATGATATTAAAAATCATTTAATAATTTAATAATTAAAATAATACATATTAAATATCTAAAAGTATAAAATATGATATTCACTTAATAGTTTCTACAATTAGTGAATTGTACAATTTTCAAATTTTCGAAATGCAAAAGTTAGACTATTTTTCATAGTTTTAACTTTCAACTCGATAAATCCTGCTTGAAATTTTCTAACGTGTTTTCATTTTTGACTTTTACACAGATAAAATGATTTAAAAACTTGAAACTAAAGTCAAATAGAAAGCTTTTAAAAAATGAAAATAATTAATAAAGCACCACTGGCGCGGAGTTTTGCTCGAGCCTCGTGCCTATGAACCATTTAAGCGAATTTTTTAGAACACTAATAAATTTACATCTTTTTTCAATATTTTCTGACGAAAAAGCATTTTTCTTTGAATCCCTCCATTGAAGAGACTTTTGACCATTTTAGAACACTATTGGAGATACTATAAAGGAGATTGAGGGAGAGGGCAGGAAAAAAAAGGAATAATCTTTTTTTCCCCATTTTTGGTAAAATAAAATGAATAAACAAAAAGAGGGGAAAAGGCCAAAAAAAAGAAGAAAAATATGAGAGAAATTTATAAAATTATGTAATTTTTTTTGTTTGTATATAACTTCGTATTTTTATTTCTGAGGCTTGCACAACGGTTGTGAGAGAACAAGGAATTCTTGCCATAAAAATAGAGAATAAATGAAAATATTAAGAAAGAAAGTTAAATCATTTTTCTTTCATTGGGTAATTTGTCTAAGACTATAAGAAGTTTCTATTGCTGATAATTTTTTTTTTCTTTCAAAAAATTAAGTTCTACTTCAATTAAAGTCATTGAATTCGATTAATCTATAATACTTCACTAATAAATTAATCTTTTTCTTAAAATTTTAAATAAAAAACAACAAAGTGGTTATTGAAGTCAATTTACCTGTGATCATTTTAGTAAATGGAAAAAAAAGTTTAGAAGTATAAGATAAAGAATAAAAATCGTAGTAACAATGTAACAACAATTTGTTTATTTGAAGACAATAGCAGTGTTATCCTTGTCAATTATAGAGAAGGGTAAAATTGTCCTTTATGATTTAAAGATAAGTAATTATATTACCACTATAAATTTTGTTAGGTGCACCACAATTGTAAGTATTTTTCTTATTTTCTTAAATAGTCTTTTTGAAATCCCTTATGTTATTACTATAATCCAAATTAGCCATGTACCACTTCCATCGAAAATTGTAGCTCCTGTTGACGGACCCCAGATATTTGAACAGACTACTTCATTAATGGTGAAATAGGGCTCCAAGGAATTTTTCGATCTGTTAACAAGTTCTGGCGTTGCTAACACTTTTTCAACAAAAGAGTTGAAGGTGGATTAAAAGTTTTTTGCCCGACATATGAATCTATAAACAATTTCATATCAAAATACAAGAATTTGACTTCAGATGATAAAAATTCATTGCTTTTGTATCATGGGGGTTCTTGTTTATGAATCTCTAGGTATGTTGAGATCCAGCAATGGATTGATGAGCACTTTAGTTATTGAGAGAGCCAATAAGTATGATTTTACATTTTAAAACGATGGAGAAGACGTGAAAATGATAGACTAAAGTCTTGACTACGACTATTGAAGGGACATTGATTAATGAAGATCCATTGGCAATCTACAAAATTGATACGATTTTGCTGCCCAAGAGTTGTTCAAGGTGGATGGGAAAAGATGAGAAAAATGAGAAATAATATTGTATTTCTTTTCCTTCATTTTCAGTTTAATAGGGTTAGTATTATAATTTTAAATTTGTTGTGGTGCATTCAATAAACATTTTTAAATTGTCATGTGGTGTAGGAAGTAAAATTTGTGGTGATAATATAATTACCTTTTAAAGATTGATAATAAATACATTACAAAATGAAGGATGTGGATAAAATTGTTACAAGGGTTAAAGGTTGGATTTCGGAGATTGTCGCTCTAATTTACTCATAAAAGGATGATTTATTTTAAAACTTATTAATTTTTTTTAAATTAGGTTAATGGTGTAATTACAAAATTCCTCAAAACGAGATGATATGTAAAATACTAAAAATAGTATGAAAAGTATCACGACTACGAAGAATCAACTTTGAAACTCAACGACGGTTGAGAAACGATTTTAACAATATAAAAAAATTATTAAGAAAAAAAATTCTAAGTTGTTTAAAATACACTTACTATTGAGATTTTTCACTCATACAAACCCATTATATAAGAATAATGTTATTTAACACCAACGGTACTAGAACACCAGTGTATGTTATCGTACTTGACCTATTCAAGTAAACGAATTATGTGACATTTTATTTAAGTGAATATATTATTTAATGCCATAAAATTACCATCTAGACCGATACTTGACACCAGTGATGCAAAATAACATCACTTATTATTTAATAAGTTTGGGCATAGATCAATCCAACTTCATTGTGCAAGACTTGAATTTTGGATTAATTCACCTCTGACCGCTAAATTGATTGTTGACTAACCGAAGTTACCAAACTTAAAGAGTGGAGACTTTATGATCTTGTGTTTTAATCTTCTATTTACCCCCTTCAATGTTTTATTCCCATATTTAATTCTTTCAGTAGCCAATTGACTGCTAAATTTTGACTTAACTTCAACCTCCCAAAAAATTAACATAACAATGAATAAATGACAAGAGAGAGCGTTTAAATCTGTAATCAAAACGAAATACCCTTGGACTTCCTTCCCCCCTTGAATTGAATTCATCCTAAATTCTTTTTTATATAAACCCAAAATCGATAAACATAACACGAAGCAAAACACCATTTAAGCCTCGAGGTCTATTGCATTTCACTTCTTTATCAAGCATTACAAACATGAGGATCACAGAAAATAGACAAAAGAAACTCAGGCAATACATTGGTGCACCCAAAAGACTTCTACGCAAGGCCAGAGATTTTTACATCGACGCAATGGTCAGCTTCGATGGTAGAGTTGCACCCACCAATATTATGGGCTATCCAACTCTGCAGACACCACCAAAAAACTTTGGTCGAACGTCCAGCAAAGCAAGCAATTACGATAAATTTGAAGAGCTTTGTAAATCAATTGCCAAGAAATTTAGTTGGCACAGCCCGGAATCTAATAATGTTTGGCTGAATGAGAGAGAGCAAAGATTTCCTGGGTATAATGGTATAGACAGAAGTTACAGTGTTACCTTAGGTAAAATTGGAACAATCGATGAGGACGAGCCTTGTGACTTCCAAGAGCATATCATCATGAAGAGTGAGATCTTAATGCCAAGATGCAGAAGCCATGCAGTTACAAGAGGGAACATGTATTATTAGACCAAAGGATACCCATTCATTTGCTACATTTATATTTTTCTTTGTACCATTTTCCCCTTTTCCCTGTAATCATGTAACAGACTCGATCTTAATCATCTGCTTTCATCTGCCAGCGAGACTCTGTTGCAGTACTGTAGAACAAGAATCTTACGTGAACAGCCTGATGAATACAACACAACACAAAACAAATCAACCAACATTAATTAGAAATTAGAGGGTCATCTAACGAAATTATAAGGCATCGCACATTTAAGAATAGTCAAGTCTCAAAACCAACAATCGGACTAGAAAGCATGGAAAGGCATATTGCACTCCAGTGAAGTAGTAAAGGAACATCACAGCCATATAAGGCAAGCCATAGCCTGTCTTATTAATCCCAACACTAGAGCCCAAAACATACAGGTTGCAAATTCTCTTCTCATTCACACCTAAATAGACAAGGCTGTTTTGAATTATATGATATGATCCAATTTAACTCTAGCTATTACACATTCATCACTCAAACATCACAACTACACAAGAAATGTCATCTTGTCTCCTCCTTGATAGTACCTCCTTAATCAACTCCTCGGCTGCCTCTTGACCATCATTTATTTCACTAATACAATCAACTGGCGCTTCTTGATTTGACATTACCTGCAGAACAACATTATAGGTGTCATGTCCTTGAATGTGAAAATCCTCTTCATTTTAAAATTTAATCCTATATAAATGGTCAAACTTCATTTTCAACCACAAACTCCAATGGACCTACAAGTACTACCACTCTTTTCTATCTTTTTATAAATAAAACCATTTACAAATTCTTCCCAAATGGAGGCTAAATGTTTTAGCTTTACATTAGACAGAGTCACAGAAAGTATGTTAACAATCTCAAGATGATGATATTACAATATGATATAATAACCTATCTTACAAGAAGCCAAGCATTCTTGGTTGTTGTAAAGGGCTACTGGTATTACCTTCCACAGGCCGTCACTTGCTATCAATATGAACCCTTCTGTTCATCTATCTTCTCAATCACTAAGTGTGGTTCTGCAGTTATGTGATTCTTTAGTCTCTCATCTCCGAAAGCCCTTGTCATTGATAACTTGCCATCAACTTGTGGGACATTCCATGTGAACATAGAACATGTCCCTTCATTATCAAAATGAATAGTTCACATGCCAAACCATTATTCGTGTTCTTTGACATCAACATATAATAAAAATTTCTGTTATATGTTCTAATCGATTGAAGGCACCAACACAGAGCTCTGTTTATCTTCATTGGATTACTCTCAAATATAATTTTTTTAAAAATTAAATCACTCTCAAATTCAAAACTAGAGAACTTGTACACTTCTTAATGACCGTGTATATGTAAACTGAAAAGAAACTCCACTCTCAGCAATAACTGGCATCTTAGATACAAAACCTCCTCTCCTCTTAGCCAATTCTCTTTCGTTGAGTGGATCATGATCCACAGTTATTTGTTTTGGTTTACCACTACTGCATAGCACTGCACGTGAGTCACCAACATTGGCCATAACTAGCTTCACCCGATTGATTAAAATTGCAGTTGCAGCTGTTGAACCTCCCCTTGGACCAACCACATTTTCCAGAATATCATCGTCAGTAACTTTATAAGTTCTCTTGACTACAGATTTGGGCCAGAAATCAAGCTATTCATCAGTTAATAAGAACAAAACTTACTGATAAACTAGCAAAATCAACAATGCCAATTAAAACTGAGTACAAATACAATTGATACCTCATTCAGTATATTGTTGAAGAGATGGCTCTGCAAGTATTCAGCAACATCTCGACCAGAGTGACCATCGAAGAATGCGTACAGGCCCAGTTCAAGGCCATCCATCTTTTTCTGCATAGCCACAAAATAATCTTCCATTCCATGTTTCATTTTTCCTTCGACAAAGTGGCACCCATGGGAGACATGCATTCTGGGATGCTCCTCCTCCTTGTATTCTGTCCTTCCACTTGCATTTTCAGTGTCCTCAACATCCTCATCATTTATGTCATCTTCGTCTCTGTAACCATCACTTTTGTCAACCACTTCTTCCTAAAACCAGACAGAATTAAACTGCACCATCAGTTTTGATCCAAAAGGGAATACTAAGATCATTGGAGCAACACATCAAGAATAGACAACAAGACAAACACCAGCAGTATCAAAGCTCAATAGAACAACAATATTACATCTATTTTCAGAATGAACAGGAAAATCTCAGTACCTAAATGGAACTTGACGTTCATGTGAAGTGCTATAAAATGCATTCTTTGAACTCCTTGCATGCACTAGGGAAAATAAGGCATACACCAAATTTTCCTCGTGACCGCCATAGCTTAGGAAGTAGGCAAGAATCAACGTATCTAGTCACAATGCAATAGAAAGAGGAAGGCAGAATGACATGATCATGAGGATTCACCATACTTTTCCATGCGATCTCAATAATGATTTAGTGCCAAGCGTCTATACATCGTCACCCAGTACTTCAATAATATATATTTATTTCAGACCGAAGAGGGGTACGTTTCCATGAGGCTCGTGAAGAATTATTTAGAGCTCAAAGTACCTATACATCAGGATCTAAAGAACGAAAGCTTCTCATTTACGGCAAAAGTATTAGTAACAAAACTAAGATGAAAAACAGCACCTACACACATAAGCAACAAAGAAGGAAGGAAGAAATAATGAGATCCTTGCAAATACAAACATTTTCATACAAGCAAGCATGACAAATTTCTATCCTTCACATTAGGGACAATATCAGCTGGAATTTCCCTCCTCTGTTCAATATGAAGAGAGAGCATTGTTAGGCATCAAAGAAAGAACAAAAGATCAGAAAAAATAGAGCATGGCTTTGAATTTCACATCGAAAGCAGCAGAAATTGAATTCTATGACCAATAAAATTCCCAATTAAGTATATTTTAATAAGAGTATTTTGCCTAGAACTGTAACCCCCCCACCTCCACCTACCCCAAATCAACACATTTGTATCTTATAAAGCAATCTTCAGCCTAAAAGACATAAGAAGTATACCTTTGTTTTGATGAATTCAACATCACTTTTTGAGTTTGATCTACCCCTCTGCAACAAGATTTATCTTCGATGGTAAGTACTAGATAGTAATTGCCAGATGATGATTGTAAGCAACAAACCAGTGCAAACATAGAAACTGATGAAAGAAGGGCATGAAAAAGTAGTCTCAATTTTCAGCATCTGAAATGGAAATCTCTCAACCTTATTGGCAATCTCTTGATCCAAGTATATTAATACACTCCCCAAGAAGGCTGGTTCATATAGTTTCAGTCTTACTAAACAGAGTTAATGTTGCCAAAGCTTAACGTTAGTCAAATCTAATTTTAAGTAATTAATGTTTTCCAAATATGTTTTGGAAGATAAGTTCTAATTTTTGCCATGTAAGGATACGCAACTGCCTTATTTCTAAGATTTGACGCATTTACTTGGTTAAAAGGAACTGCATTATTTATAAGATTTGACGAATTTACTTAGTTAAAAGGAACTTTTTAAAGCTTAGATAAGCAGTCACTAGATAGTTTATTCTTCTTAATCGACTTCAGATGGCCATAATTATTGTCATGCATCGTACGTTTAGGACTAAGGGGGTTCATTCATTCCTCTAGGTTATATATAAAAGTATTTAAAGAAATCAAACTTCATCCAAAAATCTCTTTCTAGTGATTTTTTTGACTGGATACAGGATCTAATTATACAACAACTAGCTAATTATGCAATGCCAGCAAAAATTGAAGTTCGCGAACTAATTCATGGAAACTGACAGTAATCAATTACTTGTCGCGGAATTTCGTCGCGCCAAAACCATAACAAATCAAACATAAATAGGTAATGCTGGATGCTAAAAAAGCATTATACAGTCATGAAGAAAAAAAAGTGTAAACATTTATCCACTAAAATTAGCAAACCTTGACTCTCACAAATGCAGACCCCTCCATCGATCCAATTCGTCCAAGAAAATCTCAAATCCCAGGAAAACTGTGTATTAGTGTCAAGTGGGAAATCAATGGGGAAGAACAGGGACCAGATCACACAGGAAGAAAACAGGAAGAAAACTGGGAAGAGGCA
>CAIGRP010113120.1:0-10701 GCA_903798385.1 Fraxinus cuspidata | reverse complement strand
TGACAGTGTGGAATGAAATGATATTATTTGTGCATACTGCATAATGCCTTATCTTTGGTGTGTGGGGGTCTATGATGAACTCAGATGATAATATCAAAATAACAAAGATAATCATTTTGCAAGCTGTTGACTGTAGATAGTAATTACTTACAAGATTCTAAGGCGAACTATGTGTAAACTCTGGGTAAAAGGGCTAACATTTCTTTTAGTAGCAATTTTTGGAATTGTATTATTATCAAAAGAAATTACACTGCCTTAGGAAGGTGGTTGGAATTGTATTATTATCAAAAGAAATGTTTGTGTCATAATTTTTTTTTTTTTTACTTTTACTAATACCGCCCGCACTCGAAAAATTTCCTGGGTCCGCCCCTAGATACAACCTCCTTAAATAGAGAGCCGGACGTATGTAAGCAAACCTGAGTGAAATTACACAAAGATAGTTGCTCTCNTGCCTTAGGAAGGTGGTTGGAATTGTATTATTATCAAAAGAAATGTTTGTGTTATAATTTTTTTTTTTTTTTACTTTTACTAATACCGCCCGCACTCGAAAAATTTCCTGGGTCCGCCCCTAGATACAACCTCCTTAAATAGAGAGCCGGACATATGTAAGCAAACCTGAGTCAAATTACACAAAGATAGTTGCTCTCCTAATGAAACATGCTGGTTCCAAGAATCATTGACATAGGTTCACTCACTCAACAAGAGAGAACACGGAGAGCATGATTTTGAAATAATGAGAAAATCCTACATTACTTCGCACTTGCTAGATGATGTACTAGGCAGTTTCATAGACAAAAAACTAAGTGCATGTGCATGGATGTATTAACCTGAAGAGAAGGTATACAATTAGAGTCGTAAATTGAAAAATGGTATCACACGCCAAATGCACTCGTGCATTGATGACTAGCCTGGGTTGCATTTATATGATGTGATTCTCAAAAACTTTACTCCCTTCATGGTTTGTGACCATGCAACTCAATGTACTTAGCTTGCCCATCAGTTCTTCCCAAGTTAGATTCTAACCTCTGAAAATGTGACGGAAATGCCATTCATGGCCATGAAGATCAGTGGCGACCAATTCCTGCCATGGTGGCTGCTGGGACATATCCTGAATATGAAATAAAAGTCAAACCTAGCAAGGAGAATAATACGAAATACAATAGCAGAAAATAGATGCATTGGATTCTAAAGACGACTAGAATCTTACCAATGGAGGTAAACAATCATCTGCATGCCTACGTAAAACAGAGAACCCACCATGGGTGCTTGTATCAGATGCAGTGAGAGTCTTACAAAATGAGTGAACAGTGCTTCGTTGAGGTTCTGGTATAGGGGGATCTGGGCTTGTGATCTCAGTTTGCTGATGCCCCAAAGATTATTAAAAACAAAAACAAAAAAGCAAGCGCGAGAAAAATATAAGCAGAAATAAAAGGGGAATGAAATGAAATTACAAGATGACAGAACTTGCACAGAACCCAGATTTTAGATTAGTAGAGAAAACAAATTGTTATCAAGTTTTACGGACTTCACCTGTTCAGGTAGCAGAGTTATCTGCGCGTATACCTCATCTGTTTCTGGTTCAGCCTACAACCCAAATGGACAGCAACAAACAAATCAATGCAGAAGAGATAAACTGAAATTCCTGGAGTAGGAAGACAAAGTCCACTTGTAAAGAGAGAAAAATCTCATGAATCCTCACCCGAAGATGAACATGCATCACTTTGCAAAGAATTTTATCCGGTAAGTTGAACGAAGGAAGCTGTTGATCAAATCCTTGTTGTGTTGATGCTTCAAGCTATACAACAAACCAATATCAATAAATTAGTAAATTTGGAACATAAGTAATACGATAGAAATTTGAAAATCAGAGGATTTCATGGTTGGAAATTTCCTTCAAGAGTGGGACGTGAAAAGAAAGACACCCCCCATTAAGACCAGAACAAAAAGGGAAATGAAGAAAATATTCCAAAAGAGTACGAAGTCATACAAATGTAACAACAAAAAAAAGAGGTAAACTAGCTGTACACAAGAGGAAGATTACAAAGTCCACATTAACAATGAAGCAAACACGTTCAAAATCCAATATCAGTCATTTACACACAAAACAAATCTAACAGCAAAAGAATTTTAAGAATGAAGTGGGAAAAGGAAGGGGGACAAATATGGCCATACCTGTTCCATGTGACCCTGTGGAAAGTAATAAACTCGTTCCCCTTCACATGGAACAGTAACAAGGGGCCCAGCACAGGCATGCCAGAGTTCTTTATATAAAGCATCATTTGGAACCCCTGTAATATAACAAGGCAATACACGGTCAGGAAAAATATTATATATAAGGAAAGTAAAAAATGAAAGTACACTTGCATATAGTTAGCAAAGTTATAAAATGTGGATAGTTTATTATTATAGCACTATCTCGTATCACGCAGATTAGGGGTATAAATATTAAACTCGAAGCATCTCTGCCTTTGAGAATATGTTCCCACATTTTGAACATTACTAAAGTTCTTTCAACGTTTCTTTTCTGTAATAAAGGGGAACAAAATTTAAAATGCTTGTTGGCAAACCCCTACAGGCCACAGACATAAACAAGATTAAATGCAAATCATTCATGGAGGTAAAAGTTATGGTGACAAGCTAACTTGCATTGGTATTAAGGGCCGCATCACAGCCTAGACCTTGACTGCACCCAGCAGTCCCAATATCAACCTCCACTAATGGCCCTCATTTGCATGCATGATGTAGTGGCGTAGTTTTTATTTTAAAAAATGTGTAAATATTTTTGAAGATAATAATGTTTCCTCTTTCTTTAGATGTATCTTCATGGCAGTTAGATTTTCTTCTCCTAAGTTTACTGTAGGAAGTACTGAGTATCAACGAAGTTGTTAGCAAGCTAGCGTTGCTGTCCTTGGGGTTAGCCCTTCCTCCAGCATGGTAATCTGCATTCTATTTATTCTCAATAATCAATAAAATGAGTTCACTTCTAGATACGCCTTCGGAAAGATTTTTTACTACATTTGTACCGATATTTGCAATCAAACTCAATTCTAATCAAATTAAGTTTGGAGGAAGAAGCCTAAGGGAGAAAGTGCATGTGGAGCCCTTTCTGAGCTTTATGAGAGTCGACATGTGACATTAGGTAATTGCACAAAAATATATGTACTTCTATTACTATAACAGCATAAAGATTGTAGCAAAACAATGGCGATTGTGTAATCAGCTTCACATCATCCACAACAACGCTAAAAAGAAAAGTTAAAAAAGGAAATTTACACCTTCATCATATTCATGAAAAAATTAAGTGAAAATCATGCAAAATAAAATATTAACATAATAAATTTGAGTCTCGGACTTCACAGTCGACAAGTGCTACAGTCAAATGGAAAGGAAAATAGAATGTCACTGAAGCAACACTCCTTTAAGCAAAATCAAGCAAAAAGATATTCAAATACATGTAAGCACCACAAAATAAGTAAGACTCAATTAGGTTATTGATTGAAGTAAAAACCTGGGAATACTAACTATCCCCTAAGTTTATCATTTAATAACTATAAGATGTCAAAAGAAATAAGTCAAACCTGGAGGAGGTCCGCCGCCAAAATGATTTGCAGCAAGGTGTGCCATGAGAAAACCAATTCAATATCCACTGAGTTCGAAAGCTATATTTGATAATTTCTTTCAATTAATGAGCAAATCTCCGTTCTGTTGAAAACGGGTGGTGCCAGCAGATAAACTCACCACCAACTGACAGATATCTATTAAGGAAAATAGACATGTAACTGAATAGCTTTTTATACCTCAAATTAGTAAAGCCCTTGAATGCTCCTTAAGATTTTGCCTTTATGGACTGAAATGCAGCAAAGTTTGTCTTATCCACAATTTCTCTATGCACTAATCACCCGAAACGCGTGACCCTTCCACCGTTAGACAAAGCTTATCATTATACCCCTAAATTCTGGATACCTTTCTCGGTGAAGTGGAATCAGCCAGATTTTTCTTCCCGCTTCCAAAATAAATTGTATACTAATTCAATAGATAAAAACGATTACATCTTTAAAACCCAATCTCTGGACTAAAAGATATTATAATAATAATCAATCCGGAAAAAAAAAATTCCCGAAAAGTAAATACATCAAACTTCATTCATTATATCATAAATAAACAGACAAGATAAACAGGAGGTTTTGTATATGTTACTGAATATTTTTTTCTCCGAGCCCAGCATTTTTCCATTATATTATAAATAGATAAAATTAAAATAAATACAATTCCTTTTTCAATCCACCAAAAAAAAAAAAAACTTTTTTGATACGATTTAAAAATGATTAAAAAAAATACTATAGATACAGCTCTAATTCAAGTTTTATGCTTAAACCAGTAAACGTAGTCAGAAGTTTACAGCTTACACTCCAGAAGACTCTTAGATCAAATGCAATAACCCGCACTTTAAAGAGATCCAAACTATAAAGAAAATCTATAAAGCTTTAACGCGTTATTTATAGCTCCGGGAACCTAAGCCTAAAGAAATTCAACGTTTTCCTTAGACATCTCTACATATATATTCGTTATAAAGTATTTTAAGTATGTATAGTTTTGCGGAGACAACCATTCGGACAAGAACGAATCAAATTCTAAAATCATCAAAGGAAGTTTAACACATACCAAAACAGCAGATGTTTCTCCACCACGAATTTGATTTACAGCATCGAAATCCTAGGGAAATACGCCGTTTCCATATTTACCCCCAAAATTATCCCGAACCATTTCTTCCACTAAAAAAAGCAGCACAAAATATAATTCCAAGCTTAATTTTCAAAAAAAAAAAAAAGAAAAAAAATCAGTTAATAAAATTATTCCAATAACAAATTGGGGATTTATGAAGAATTCTAGAGAGAGAAAGAAAGAAAGATGGGAGATGGATGGTCTTTGCCTGGTTGAAGCCGACAGTCCTTTTCTAATCTCTCTCTCTCTCTCTAAAACTATATATATATATATATATAATGCAGTGTATGTATCTCTCTCTAAAATTATATTATAACTTTTTATTTTATTTTTCCTAAAAAAATGTTGGACTGTATACTCTCGTTTTTACTCGGGGCCTTGTTTGGATCGAATTAAAATCTGATTTTATTCTAAATCAAAGTCAAATAATCAATATTAACCACATCTTTATGTTCCCACATCTTTTTAACCACACATTTCCAAAACTTTTATCACAATCCATTAAAAATCTAATTTTAATTTTCACCAAACACTCTCTAAATAATAATACACTTTTTCTTTTTCATTTTTCTTTAACAAAATAATATTATATATAAATTTAAAAAAAAATCTTTTTCTTAGTCATTCATTTTAAAATAAAAAATATTATTTTAAAAAGTGCAATCGGGGGTACAGTAAATAATGGTGTCAAAGGGGAGAATTTGAAGACTGCGGGGTAGGGTGCGCAACGCGCACATGGTGTAAGTAAGTAATAATGGGGAGGGACATGATATAGCAAAGCTTGCCCCTGGAATGGGTACAGGTTTCCCGTCCTGTGTCCACGCGCGGAAAGCGAATATTAGATTCAACGCTTTGGGAATTGAAATTTTCTGCTTTTCTTAATTAAGCATTCATTAATTGTTCTTTTGCTATACTATATTAATCATTAATTATTGTTGCTTTTGTCAATTACTTAATTTGATTGTTGACATTTCAACTATGCATCATAATGTAATACCTAAATTGGAATATAAGACTACTCGTCAACACTCGTAGCAAATTTAAGTCGATTGTGAATTAAACCTTGAGCATAAAAATCTATTACGACCAACTCGTATAGAAGTTAATAGTTTATTTATTTATAGGAACAATAAAGTTATTTGTTAGAAGGATTTGACAGAAAGCTTGCATGTGGCGATAGATGATTTGATGAAAATGTTGATTGTGTTTTAAACTGTTCAATGATAGAATGTCACGTATTATTATTCAAGTTTTATAGTACAATTGATTTTTTTTTCTTATTGCTTGTTGAATTTGAGTAATCAATTGTGCCGATTAATATGTAAATTCGATATTTTTTTAAGTGCAAGTCATACGCATAATAGTTCGATGCTTCAAACGTGATATTATTGTAAAAATATTGGCAAGACTTGAACGAGCAATGTCATTTGAGATAGTTAATTAATCCAAATATTTTGTAGTATTCTTAATTTTGTGTAGAAATATCGATGTTGTTGATTGACAAATGTGATGATTTGTTTTTCGAGTAGAAATTAAATTTACTCTTTGTCTAAGGTTTCTCTCTCGAAATTTTAATGAACGTGTCACTGAAATAATTGGAACTCCTACCCTTTTGTGTGCTCTAGAAATGCATTTAGAGTGTGTTTGGTGCATATTAAAATGAATGAATGCATTTTTTTTTTAAAGTGATGTGATAGGAATATGTGGTTAAAAATAAGGAAAAGTTATTGATATGATATTTTATTGAAAAATACGTGGTTGAAAATAAGTAAAAGAACGAGAATGAAAAAAATAATGTAGCCCGAACAGGGGTTTAATAATTAATTCTTCCAAAATAGTATGAAAGTATTCTATTAGAAAGCATATTTAGTTATACTAGTCAAAGCTAAACGCGCATTGCACGTTATTCCGAATAATTTATATAAAGTATTGTAAAAATAACATTTGATGTAAATTTGTTTTAAGGATTTGTTAAGTCTAAAACGAACTAAAGAAAATAAAATTAAGAATAGAATTTTAAAAGAAGAAAATTATAGTCTAAAAACTAAACTTTTATAATTCAATTTTTTTGTAATGATAAAATACTACAAATGAGCAACATTTTTATATTACACTTGGTACATAAAAATTAATTGCTAATACATAAATTTAAACACTTATTAAATTTTGTAGATATATAAATATAAATAAATCCATCTATAATAACTCTAAATTCATATAGATCAAGATTTATCAAATCAAAATTCATTGAGTTTAGATTAATGTGAATGTTAATTAATTGAGAATCAACAACACAAAATTCATACATAACAAAGATTTTGTATTATTTATTACATACTAAAAAATGAAAAATATGGTATTATTGAAATAATTGAATTGTAATATATTAAAATCATCCAATAAATTATTCTCACTTAATGTAATATTTAATATATTATAGATTTAAAAGTTTTTCCGCTAGTGCCATACAATAAATTTAAACTCATATTTGATGTAGCTAAAAATTATATTTTTAGTTGATTTTAGTAAAAGATAATGAATTGTGTAGTTGAAAATTTAAAAAAAAAAACTCTGAATCTCATGAAATGTGTGATTATAATTAATCGTTGATTTTGATTTAAATTTTAGTCAACTTTTCAAGTAATGTCAAAAGGGCCAAGTATTGGCTATTGCTTTACGACAATAATTTGTCATGACAGATATATTATAATTTTACGCGACTCAACATATTATCTCAATTAAGAAGTGGATTGAGTTACAACAATGGAGCAACACGCAATCAAAGTTGTTAGCTAGTATTTCTTTAAGGCGGGACCTCCTCTCGTCATTACAGGGTCATTGATCATCGAAATAAAGGACAATAAGCAGTATTGATGTAAGGGCTCTATTCGCCACATCATATTGTTCTCCTGGACTCGAACTTAACTTTTAAGTTTCTTGTTTTAGGAAATAAGTAATTATATCTCACTTTTAAGCATTGTGTTTTGTTATAAGCTATTATTGTTGCTTGGAGAATTGGAATTATTAGTGTTACTAATTATATCAATTAAGTAAACTAATATAATGAAATATATTCCCCTAAGTCCCTAACCGCCCCACTCGTGGCGGCGTGGGGTCACCACCAGTGGGAGGACAGTAGTCTTTCGTTGAATGTTGTGTTTTGATTAGGTCCAGGGCTCCATTTGGGTGGTTAAAGATCGTCTAAATATGTAAAGCGTGTAAATACAGGTATGCCAATATATTCATTTTTAAGAAAACTTACAAAGCAAATTTTCATGGGTTAATTACCATAAAAAGAAAAAAAAAATATTCAAAGGTTGATGTAGATGCCAAGACAGGTGAAGTCATTGACATTTTTATTTTCTTTTTACTGGTTTACGATGTATTAATGATTTTTAAATTATTTTAGTAAAAACAATACAAGCACCTCAGTTAACATGCTCAGTGAACAATTAACTCATTCATATTTATTTATATTTTGGATTCTACGCATTTTTATTTTGACCAACTTTAGTCGATAAGTTTAACAGCATTGGTACGGTACCCCTTAATTTGTCAATCACACCCCAAGACGAAATTCTAATGCGATGGGGGTATAATAGTGACGTCATGCAATGGCCAATAAACATAATTGCCACGTTAAAATGTAAATTAATATAAATACTTATTCTTTTGATTTCATTTTTCATATTATGTAACGGATTTTGCTGTTTGTACAGAAAAAATCTTTCAGAAGGAGTGATCGAAATGATGTGGAGGAAAAAGATTGGATTTAAAAATTGATTATATTTTAAACTGATAAATGATAGAGTGTCATTCTGTAAACTTTTATATCAACCTAATGTGCATATAGCGTAATCCTTATGTTATTACTGTTCTCGCCTCTCATTTGCTAAGTTATATGTTTGGTTAATAAGGGGAGAGTTACTCTCATGAAAGGTGAGTGCATTCATGTCTTGTACGAGTTAACGAGTCTTAACAATAGGCTACGGAAACCATCTATGTAGAAATATATCAAATTTACGCAATTTCACAACTGTTATTATGACAACAATCTCACAAATTTTATTATACAATTTGATTTATGCAACTTTATTAATTATTACTAAAGTTTCTAATAGTTGTTCTAAAAATTATCGAAATATGTCATTAAATATCGACACTAATAATAGAAGATACTCATGAGTAAAAAACATACAAAATAGATGTGAAAGATAATTATCAATCTCTTGATATCAAGGATACATACAAAAAATCAAAGTTTAACAAACGTAAAGTGTGGCAAGACGTGGCAGGAAGCTAAGCTTCGGGCTAGACGAGTCTAAGCGTAAAAAAAGTCTTTTTTTTATTTAATATTATTTTAAAATTTTAAATTAATCTAAAAATTATTTAATAATTAAAAAATGAGTAAAAAAGTGACTAGGTGCGGGAAAAAAAAAAGCTCGACTCGCTTCGCACCAAAGTACAACTTCGTAGAACACTTGGAAAATTAGATTTGTTGGGGGCATTCTTTCTAAAATGTTGTCCGGCTACTTTTTGGAGGGTCTCTCCCTGGTTCAAAAGTAACAATGTATACAGGAACGAAAAATTAAAGAAATAAAATACCATGGCATTTTGAGGAGGGTGCTTTTGTAATTTTAGCATTTAATGTGCAACGACTAACTCTGGTTAAGGTTCGAGTTGACCAACTTTAGCTAAAATCTAACAGAACAGTTAACCCTGCAGTCCTGTTATGAACAATTCTATGGTTAAGTTTTCCAAAGAATATTGCCACGTGGCTTGCCGGCCAATGAGGGATTTGTTCAGCTTTTCCACATTTTCTTTTCTTTTTCAATTTTTAATTTAAACGGGTCAACCCCTATCTAGGTTTTCGAATTGGTCTCGATATTAGCCCCGTTTGGTATTGCTTTAGATTAGATTTTAATTTAAGTTAAAATTAAACAATTCATATAATCACTTATTTTATGGGTTCCACAATTTTTTAACTACACATTTCAAAAACTTTCATTAAAATCTAATTTTAATCCCAATAAATAAAAGCTCGATTTTAAGAAATGACCTGAATATCTTTTAGTATAAAAATAAAACTAGTTATTGATTGCCTAATGGAAATGAATGTTGGATTGTTAAAGGTTAAAATATCTTATAACAAATGCATTAAATAAATGCATCGTTAGAGTGGAGCATACCGAGTAAGTAATAAAAATATACATAGACGAATATAGGTCAATTCAGCTTTAGTTATTAACGGTTATTAAAGAGACGACAACATAAGTAGATATATTGTATTTTGCTTTAACTTAAAAAATTATTGGTACAAAAATTGTTAGCTATTAGAACTGAAGAACGAAATAAAAAGAAATGAAAAAAATTTAACATGTCCTATCACGATCAAAAAATCTATTTGCATTCGTAGTTATAAAACTATATCAGGGCAACATGACAAGAATTTTTGTGAATAGGAGTTCAGTCCGATCTAGTAGCATCAATGGATTGGTTTACTATCGAATCAGTAGAAATCAGTGGTTCATAGGTCAAACTTAGTGCTAAACTGTCCATAATCGATTAAAAACATGTCAAGTTTCTTGTATAGAATCACCTTTCATTCAAGAATTCAAAAGCACTAGAACTTGATTTTTTTTATTTATTTTTTTACTGTCATAAAGTAGTCAAGCATTTCTACGTCCTTTTCTACGCTTATTTTTACATTTGATCCAACGATGATCCTCCGACCCAGTAATGAATCATATTACTACAACAGTTTGTAATTTACTAAAAATAAAGTATAATGGATTAAATAAAATCTACTGTACGACGGATTTCGCGTATTAAAAATATAGAAATCGTTACAAATTGTATTTTTGAAAAAAATACAAATAAATAGGAATGTTCTTGTAATTGAAAAATTGCAAAAATCCTTTGATTAATTATCTGGATGTTTGAAGAAGAGGAACCATGTGAATTAAATCCTAGAATTAG
>CAIGRP010113116.1:0-15446 GCA_903798385.1 Fraxinus cuspidata | reverse complement strand
TCAAATTCTTTATATTGAAAACTATAAAAATAAAGTATAAAACTACTTGTCACATTGAAAATAAACAAAAATAGATTATGAAATCACTTGCTATTCATGTAATATATTAATACAAAATACAAATTAAACATGACAACACAAAAATTCACTCCAAAACTCAAGATCAACCATAATAATAATAATACTACTACTAATAATAATAATAATAATAATAATAATAATATAATAATAATAATAATATTATTATTATTATTATTATTATTAATTGGATCAAAATTTATTTCTTAAGAAAATACATACAACTATATATATATAAAATAAATGTATTTATAATTTGATTATCTTTAGTAATCTTCAAGAATCTTGATTATTAGTGATCGATCGCTTTAAAAATAGCAAGAAATTTGAATTCTTATGAAATATTGAACTAAAATATTTTTTTCTAATTGATTGCATTAAAGCTATGAATTTGTAAAGTATTTAAAAAATTATTTAGATTTAAAATTTTACTACCATGTGGTTTTGCTACAAATAAAAGAAGAAGAAGATTATGAAAAATGAAATTTTGATGTGAGATAATTTTAGAATTTAGCATTCAAAAATCAGGTGCATCTTGATGCAATGCATCAACAAAAAGAGAAATCGGAACAATCGAATTCACTATTGATTTTTAAGGTAATACTGAGAATTTAATGGGAATTGATCGGTTCTCAATATGTGAACCCAAAACCGACCTATTTTAGTAAAGGAATTGGAGTTCAATCGATCGATCGATTCTAAGAAAAAATGTCCACCCTAATTTATTTGGACGATTGTATTTTATTGTTTTTAAATCTAACCCTATAACCAATGGAATTGTGACACTTAGGTGATGTCATACTAAACTGATAATGATCTAAAAAGATTTTCTTTATTGCTAAACAATACAAGCGTCCACTTCAACTTTTCTATAAAAATTCGAATCATTGAAAATTTCTTGAGCGTCTATGAAACTCATCAGCTCCATCACATGAATGTCACTTGATTATTTAATTTAAATAAACTACATAACATGAATGTCACTTGGTTATTTAGCGCCTATTTGAGCTCCAATTTTTTATAAGAAAGTATTTTGAAATTGTAGATTAATAAAAAATGTGTAATTAAAAAATGAGAAAAAAAATTAGATCCCCCAATAGGGGGGTGCCATTGGCCATTATGGATACCCCTATGGATTATGCTATGTACACATAGCATAATCCATATATTCGATATACAAGTGTCACGCTCACGAAAGATTTGAAATTTGGGATACCTAGAGAAATAAAAAACATCATTTCTGAACCATAGAATTTCTCAATGTTTCGTATCCTATTTTATGTAGCTAAAAATAAGCTTCTTTTTCTTTTAAGTACATTCTTTTATAAAATAATATGATATGTAAATCTAATTTTTTCTTTATTTTTTAACCACACATTCTCCATTAAATCAATATTCCAAAATACATTTTTTTACGACGACCTTGTTTGATCCCTATTTTTTTGAAAATATATTTTTCTCTCTTCTTTTCAACCATACATTTTTCAATAAAATAATATTACACGCAATCCAAAAAAATTATTCATTTTAACCACACATACTCTATCAATCTACTATTTCAAAAGACATTCTATTCAAAAAAAAAATAATAATAAGGCTCAAACGGGCTCTACAAAATGGGGTTCAAACAAGCTTGAACGTTTAAGCCCCATTTTTTGGAGTTAAGAATATATTTTGGAATTGTAGATTGTTAGAGAATGCGTGATTAAAAAATAAAAATAAAAATATTTGAATGTAATATTATTTTAATGAATAATGTGTGGTTGAAAAGAATAGAGAGAAAAATATATTTTAAAAATAATGGAGATCAAATACAGACTTAGTAATCTTATGTATTAAGATTCGTAGCTTAATCTACGTGAAGTTCCTAATTCAGGTCGGGGGGAAAAAGTCAAAAGATAATTGTATTATTAGGCATGGTTTCAATTTGTGATCTTGCTTGATTTTGAATTTTATCGCAATAATTGCTCTCGTACCAAATGTGGTCCATTGTTATAGTCATAGAGATGGAGACGTCTTTACAAGCCCATTATTTTGGTAGCTATTCTGCCTCAAAATTTGTGAAGAATGCTACACTTTTCTTGTCACCTAATTACACGTTTGGCCCCACTATTCTACATTATAACGAAATGAATAGTAATTTTTTAAATAATATATGATTAAAATATAAGATTTTTTTTTTATTTACGTATAATATTATTTTATTGAAAAATGTGTAGTGAATAAAAAGAGAAAAAAATAAATTATAAGTTAATGAAGAATAATGAATGAAGCTAAACGTTATGTTTAGAATAACCTCATGCTATATATATTTATGGAACATTTGCAAAAACGCAATTTACATATCAAGCTAAAAAATTGTAAAATACGTCGGGGATTAACTTTCCTCAGTCAATCGAAAAAAAAATTTTAAATGACTAAACTACTTTGTCTAATAAAATTAAATCCCTGTTTGGTGGCCTTTTTTTTTCGAAAAAAAATATTATTTTGAATAGTGAAATTTTGGAAAATTGGTGGTTAAAAAGTAAGAAAAATTTTGAATTTACATGTAAAATATTTATTGTGTGAATGTGAAGTTGAAAGTAAGTATATAGAAAAAAAAATTTAAAAGAATGGAAGACAAATAGGGGCTATGTTGTTATTATATTTACAAAGAAATCTTGAAATCCCAAATGAATCATTCCTTCACTTTCTACGATTATATGTTTTGTCTGATGTTCGATTATTTTTCATTTTTGCATTATTTTGTGTTCATTTAATTCATTTTGTATTGGAGGTTTAAGGAAATCGTGATAATAAATTGAGGTGTAGATTTTGACATGTTCCACATTTGATTACCAACTCCAATAATCCATGGAAAAATATCTACTGCTTTGAAATATGTAACACCCAGTACTCTATACCATTGTTTAATTAACAAATATATTTAAATAACTTCGACATACTATTTAGTCGAAATCCAAACATGAACAAATAACATACACATAATTAAATGGGGAAGGACGAATGTAGAATCAGGCCCAATTCTCAGTCCACTGAATTTTTTTTGGTAATTTTTTTATGTAAAAAAAAAGTCATGTAATTTTATTTTTTTACGAATTGGCCTGACTTGTAATCCGGTCTTGAATCTGTTCCTAAATGATGGTGAGATTCGACTTAGTACCGTAGTGTTCTTTGTTAAATCAATGCATTTTAAAAGAATAAGTTTTTTAAAAAGAAAAAAATATATAATTATTTATTTTTGTATCATTGGCTAAAAGTTTAAAGTTTTAGAAAGAACAAAAAATATATTGGAAAAATAGTACTATAGAGTCCAAACCTATTACCCGCCTAACAAGATGGTAATCAAACTTTCATTAGAATTGAACGACTCCTTAACTATATAAACTTCTAAAATATTTGTAAAATCGTTATTGACGTTCATTTGTGGGCATGAGATGACCAACTTCGTGAAGGCAAAGCCATTTTCATAAAACTAACGATTTTACGTTTGGGCTTGTTTGGTAGCATTGTTAAGCATAAATCCTATAAAATGTGTGAATAATAAATAAATAGCACCTAATAAATCTTATGAAATGTATAGATGTTAAGTACGTTTGACTAGTTTAAATTATAACTTAAACAGTGCTATATCAGACAAATGAGGGTCTCATGACGGTGGTTTTGAATACTTTTCGTCATTGAGGATTAATAATGCAACTATATTGAAAGATTTAGGATTTACTTTCAACTCAAATGATATTGCTTTACTAATTATCATTCAAACGCAATCGCCAGCTTTAATCAAAAGATATTTATAGTGACAGGGAGTGCAAGTAGGAGATTTAAAATTGCATCGTCTGATATGTGACAAGGGATCGACAAAAACAAAAGATCATTTAATTGTTTTTTGCTTGATTTATAATTATGTTTCCTACATGACGTAAGTACTAGTCCATGTGCCATGTCGTCTATGCAGTTGAATGTAATGTGAAATGAATTTGACAATGAAAATATGGCAATTTGCAATCCTCTTGTGGTCATGTCTCTAACAACGAGGAAAACCATTGATTGAGAGATTAGACTTGGTAGGATGGTAAGGAACCTCTAAATTTCATCTTGTTATATTAATAAGAAATGAGTATTATTGTAGATTTGAACAATCGAGTCGATCACTTTTCATCTTTATCACAAACTATGCACGTGGTTCACGTATGCGAACGAGACATTCAACAATGAGAGGAAATAAAATGATTGAATAAAGGAACTTCTGAAGATTTAGACCCCTGTTTGAGCCCCATTTTTTGTGGTAAAACGTGTTTTAAAATAGTGATTTTTCAAGAATGTACAATAAAAAAAATAAGGAAAAATTTTGTATCTATACGTAAAATTATTTTTTGAAAAAATATGATGAAAAATGAATCTTTGAAAAGAGGAACCAAACATAAGCTTAATAGTCTAATATGTATTGATATCGATGATGGCCCCATTATTTCGATAAATCATTGCTTCAAACAAAATAAGACCACACATTACAAATGCTTGCTCAAAATCTTACCTATGAAATTTCATCGTTGAAGATAAATTTTTCGAGTAAATTAAAGATATAGTTCCCAACCTTTGACTTTATTTGCAATCATGCCCACAACATTTTTTTTAACAAACCAAACCTCAATCTCAATTTAGTGAAATCATTTCCTAACACTCGTGTAAATGTAATCATACAAAAAAAAAATCATTATAATTTAAGAGTTTACTTTTTTTTCCGACAGGGAGAGATAGGGACTCTGCTTTTTCCTTACTTGAACTACAGTCCCAAGCAAAGAGAGAGAGCGAGAGCACAGAAATTTACTACGTCTACTGGCAGAGACAAAAACTTCACTAGACGAGGAGAAACCACTCGATAATACTGCAAACTCGAACCCGATGCCTCCACCATACATATTAATCCCCGCGATGTATATAACTGAGATAATCCACAGATATCTCAAAAACTGAATACTCAAAAAAAAAAAAGGCTCATATATTATAGAACAAAGGGGTTTTCGTCTGATTTCCACTCGACCCAGAATTCACATTATGCCATATTAGTTATGATCACGCGTGAGACAGAGAGAGAGAGCAATCACGTTACCACATTCAAACATTCACAAGGTACTAGTCATGGATGAGAAGCTTACATCAGGAAACATATATGAACTACAGAACACACAGAGTGATGGATATTAAATAAATCAACAGATTCTTACTCTATGGCTATACAATCCCAAAGCACTTCAGAAAAACATGTAAAAGATGCAAATAATTTGAAACAACTATGATTTTTCCAACTTCACCTTCAGCTTTTACAGCATACTCTTCACAAAAACCAAATAAAACTGCAGCTACACGGTCACACACCATCGTACTCATCTCCTCCATCCAGGCTGAAGACCCTTGTCTGAAATGTGATGTATCCAAATAAAAACTTGTTCAGAAAATGCAGAAACTTGGAAAAATCAAAACCAATAAGTAAGATGAAAATAGAATAACGTGGAGCACTTGTCCAAAATCAAATAAAATCAAAGAATAAAAAGAGAGTTCTAAAATTTTAATTTACTACCATACTAGGGACACATGGAACCCTAAGAAAATCAGTCCAGATTCAAACTGGAAATGTTTTTCAAAGAGTTTCATCTTGTTGTTCCTCCACCCCTACAAGCTATAACAGATATGCAGAGACCTTTCTAATACCTTATGAGAGAAAATTAACGAAGTAGACAAATAAAATTTGATCCATTAACAAAAATGTAATGGAAAATTGGAAAATATGCTCACTCAACTAACTTTCACAAAATAACAGAATTCTTCCACTTACCATCTCTAGAGGACATCAAGGACTTGTTATTTTTGCTTCCACCCTTATCATTAGCTTGAACTGGCCTCTGCACCCGAGGTGACAATGAATTCAATTTGCCATTAGCTGAGGCTGGTAGAGAATGACGGCGGACAGAACCATTTTCAGACCCATCATCACTAAGCTTTGAAGCTCCTTGCACTCTGAGCTTCGCTTTTGCAGACTCAGTTGCTTGCATATAACTTGGCAAGCTTGGGGTGTTCTGCGAGACATTCTCAGGAAACTCATGCTTTGTTGGAAGAGATCTCCTCCTCCTGATTTTCTGATTCCCCTTGCCAGTTTGTTCTTCCTTAGACCCCAATTCATCATTGATAGTAGGATTTGTCTCCCTCTCCACATCATTTACCGGCGAATGTGGCCGGACAGCAGGATGATCAGATTGTGACACATTCTCTGTAATTGGCGAGGGAGCTTCAGACAATGCCAGTTCATCAACTACAGCATTTGAAGAAAAAGCGTTTTCAGAAGATTTTACAATCTCTTGTTCAGAAATATCAGGAGCTGCAGAAGTAGACTCTTTTTTCAGACTAGGGTTTGACTTCTCAGTTTCGGTTTCTAACTTTTCAGAAGCCAGTTCTACGGATGCAGAAACCTTTCTCAAATTGTGTTTGACCCTCTCAAGTTCATTTTGTGGTTGTTCCAGCACTGCTTCTGTCTGATGAGTCACAACTTTCTTTGGGTTGCGTTTGGGCTTATCTAAATGAGTGGATGCTAAAGCGCCGTTGTCCCCATTGGCTGCAGTTGAAACCTTTCTGACAGTTCTTTTTGATTTTCCAGTTTTGGCCTCAACAGCAAGTGGACCAGCCTGTTTTCGTTGAGATTTCACGTTAACAATTTTCTTTGCTCGAGCAGGTGGTTGCCAAAAGTGAGACCGTGACCAACGTTCAAGCCAATTCCAAGCTGAATTTGATTCAGCCAGATCATATTGAAGGCTCAGGGGCATAGCAGTTGGCAATGAGGCAAGAAGCTAGAAAAAGCAATAAGAACGCCATAAGTTCCTAATATGAAGGGTAACAGATCTGATTGGGAAAATAAACAACTTCAACACTTCTATCTTGTTGTAACATTATACAACATTTCAAATTTGTCTTGTTTTGATTTAAGATTTCAGTTAAAGCAGAGCATATGAAATGTCTCAAAAAGAAATTCCCTAAATTGAAACATTAATCGATGAATAAAACTTCACCTTTCCTAAACAGGAAGAGGAGGAAACAGAAATTAATCGTTTTTCTTGCCTTACTCAACTAACATAGACATGTAAGAAGAGACATATTTCGAGCACGTTAAGGTATAAAAGGAAAACGAATTGCACCTTAAGGGCAAAAGTATTTGTTCTTAGGTTCTCTGAGCCATGAGATGAGATTACTCCAAATGCGCCCACCCGTTTAGCATCCTGGTGAAGTATAAAATTGCATCCACAGTTATTTAGTAGCAAAAAGTAATATTCAAAATTTAATACTCCAAGTACAAATAACATAAATTAAGTAACCATGGGAGAAAAGAAATTTAAACGCCAACAGATGATGAGCCTATCTGCATCAAAATTCAAAAATCAGAACTTTTGCTTCGTATATATATGGACTTGAGTGTTGCTAACATCAGGTCACATTATGAAGCACTGATACAACATCAGTAAGGATCTAACTGAAACAACTGTTTTAACAACTAACAAATATTAGAAAAATTGTAGGCAAGGTAAGAAAAGCAACAAGAAGGTTCTTTTCTTGTAGGTATATTGCCTAAGAGAAATAGAATAACTAATTGATTTCCACCATACAGCTAATATCCCGCAAATATGTTTTCTTTCAGGATCAACAAGCAAATGAAAAAAGGCAAGACAGGTTGCATGATCAGGTTATGCTTCTCGAAGGTACCTGAATTTCTCCCGAATTATACTTTATAAGCACTCCTGGCATAGGACTGGAGAGTCTGACAATACGTCCACGAGCCAGTGCCTGGAACTTAACAATTGCATGCAAGCAACGGAAAGTAGCAATTGCCTGCCTCCTTACCAAGTGTCCACGAATAAGGGCCTGTAGCCTTATGATACCCTTCAGAGCCCGAAATGCACGACGAGCCTGTGGAGATGGTTACAATAGAATCAAACAATATCACACAAAGAAAATTGTTAATTATAATGAAACCATATAGTTTTTTATGTTCATTTAACAATGCAGAAAAATAAAAAAGATAGAGAAAATAAGCATCTAGCAGCCCTGAACTGATAAATAATAAAAAAAAAAAGTCATGCATATTGTCAAAAGAAAGCAAAAACAATCACTGCAAATTCATAGAGAACTTCTCTTAAGATAAAAGGCAGACATATAGACGTCAACTGTGGACTTAATTATAAACCAACTACCACAAATTTATTAGATAAAAGATATGAAAACAAAGAAAATGCAGGTTATTGAAATTTAAAAGTTAACAGCCTGGTGCATGCTTGACAAGACCAACGCAAAATTAAAAATGGCCCAGCTAATAAACATATATGTCACATTCTTCTGCAATGATGTCAACAAATATATGTCAGCTTCATGAGATGAAATTCGATTTAATATGCAAGAGCATATTACCAAGTATCCCCTAAAGGCAGCTTGTGCTTTTGTGGCAGCTTCCCCTTGCCTTCTTAACTCAGCAGCATCAATTGAATTGA
This sequence comes from Fraxinus cuspidata, assembly GCA_903798385.1. NCBI lineage: Eukaryota > Viridiplantae > Streptophyta > Magnoliopsida > Lamiales > Oleaceae > Fraxinus > Fraxinus cuspidata. Next base: position 6,837 of record CAIGRP010113116.1, on the reverse strand, counting down.
GATCCAATGTACTTTGTGTACCCACACCTTGATTCACGGTTAACAAATCAGCATTATCACATGGAGCGCCTGCGATTGTGCCCTTCTCAAATTCTACATTATTTGGACCTCTATCAGTAACCTGACTTGACAAATCCAAGCTTGCCTGGGAATTTGCAGACAGATCTTCTGCTGGTGTCTTGGCAGCAGCCTTTTTCTCAATTTTAACATTCTTCACATGCAGTTATAGTTTTAAATCAGCATAACATTATTGTTGTATATCAAAAATTTATTGGAAATAAAATGCATTAATAACTTAGTCAACAGTTTTCTCACTTTCGATAAACTGGACTTAGATGATTTCTTTCCAAAAAGAACAGTCTTGATCCATTTTCCAGGAGACTTCCCCATTGCCGGCAGGCAGCTGTAAGAAACAATGACAATCAATTCTTGAATTATTTCCAATAAAATTAGGATCTTGCTACAAGTACATCAAAATTTACATAATGAATTATATAATGCCACATGGCGCTCTACCATTTGTCAGTTTAAAACATGCTCAACTTTTTCATCCAATCTTTTCTCTCCACACCATATTATGTAATTCATTATGTACATTTTATGTACAAGTAACAAAATCCATAAAACTATGTCTTAATATGCAATTGTATAGGATGCATATGTACAACTATAGAAGATACAAGGAATACTGATACACACAATAAAAGTGCGAAAGTAAATTCATTGCTCGAAAAATTACAGCTGGCAATATTGAGAAGTGGAGTAAAAACTTTAAAAAAAAAATGTATGAAATCCATTAGTAGCATATAACAAATTATGAAGTCTATGTAGTTACCTTCTCCGATTCATCTTAAAATTTGCCAGATCTATAATCTAACGCATTAAATTTACCTTAAATGAATTATATGTGATATCTAACGCATTAACTTTTCCTTAAATGTACTATATGTGATACCTAGTAACGTTACCTTAATATCAAAACTTTATTTATATGTACAAAGAAATCATTAGACAGAATTAAATATAAAAATAACTACCAAAAACGATATTAAGAAAAAGGAGATTGCTTTAAACAACTCACACGAGGAGAAAATTAAAATTATGAGCCGAACTTCAAATAACATAAAAAAAAAAAAAATTAGATTAAAAAAAATTCAATTAGCTAATGTTTATTCATCTTTAAAAAAGCCCTAAAAAAGCAATAGATTAATACCCAGTGACGGAAAGAATTAATCAGCTAAAAAAGAGAAGGAATATCTGAATCAAAACCCATAAGAAAGAGTAGAACCCAATAAATATATATACATACATGCAACATCGCAGAAACACAAAAAATCAAAAAATTGAAGTGTGTTTGAGGGCAATGCGGTTCAGATCTGCCATTCTGATAATATGTAAAATAAAGGGTTCCCTTCAAGCTAAGATCCCACAACCCATTTACAGAACACACACAAAATTCACAGAGAGAGATCCAGCTCTAGAAAGGTAAAATCCAGCCAAAAAATAAAAAATAAAAAAATCAAATTAAGGATAGAAATAGGAAACTTGAGGTGAAAGATAGATTGAAATGGAAGGAAAAACACAAACAAAGGAGAAAATTTACTCTAAAATCCCATACCGTGCACTCAAGGTAAGAGAGAAATGGATCCTCCTTGCTCGCTCACTCCAGCGTCCTTCTTCACTATTTTTTGTGCACTATTGAACTAGTGGGGTGGTGGGGTGTTTAGTTGGGGTTACGCACCAATTGCCGTTTGACTTTTTTTCACTTATGGTCCCTATAGTATTAGATTTCCGTGAATTCAGTACCTATCTTTTCAATTTGGCAAAATATTCCTAAACTTTCCTTTGCAAGAGTGGTCCTTTTCGTTCCTGCCGAGCAAATTGGTCTTTAAAGGCTTGCGTGCATTGGAGTCTCCAAATTATTACAAGGGCAAAAGTGTCTCCTTTACTAGCCCTTATTACGCCAAAATAATTCCATTCTTTTTACGTATTAGTTTCGTACTATAGCTCATCTCCATCTCTATTTATATTAGTACTTGTAATTTATTGTATTTTTGACCAAAAGAAATTCATTTATGAAGCAAGTTATTTTCTTCCAATCGATCATTGATTGTGTGAATGCAATTGGTAATTGTGCAAAGATATTGTGGACTACGAATCCAAATCGATGGTTTCTTCCATGCCAAATATGATGAGTAATTTCTTTGATTTTGTTTGAAAATTCTCCTTACCACTATGCTTTTGTTAACACCTTATTATGTGATATTTGCTTAGGAAATCGATGGATGTGGATTTTTCGCTTAATGCAATCCAACCATGTGTCTCAATCCAAGGAAATAATCTCAAGCTTTCTTAGGTTAAAGAGAAAACAGTGCAATGATTCAAAGCTTCTTATAAGTCGCAAATCTTGGGTTCGAATTCTGAAAAACGCGACAGAAAGTCGTGAGAGATAAAATGACATATGTCCTTCTAAAACGGGCAGTACGTATAATATGACGGCTTTAATATAGAGGCTCGAATTGTTATAAAAGAAACATGCATTTTTTGTAATGAACCTGAATTTTGTGTCCAAACCATTAACAAATTTTGGCATAATTGGTTCTTAACATTTCAAAGAGACTGACCTTAACTTTTGGAATACTTGGGGTAAAATCAGTCCCAAAACTACGTAAAAAATTCGCGAAAATAGGATTGGACACTTCTACAAGAACAACCACAATGCAATTCAACAATACGTCAACAACAATAAACAACATCTGTATATGACATTAGCATCGAAATGAAATAGCACGGCTTGTATATCAACTTCGGTCAAGTATTTGGATAGATTCCAATAGTCAAATCATGCAAGTGAATATACCAACTTGTTCTACTCGTCAAGTAGATGATTATAATATATTGAAATCTCAAAACCAAATATGGAGGAATGAGAAATTGTTGTCCAAATTTATGAGGAAAAAGGAGAATTTAGCATATGATACAGCCGCTCGAGCAGCGAACTCCCCTGCTTTGAGTGCTCTAACGACGTTCTAGGAGGTTAGCGAACGCCTAAAGAGCTGTATCTTTTCATGAAACATGCTAAATTTTGGGACGTGTCTCTCCCACCACAACCCTTAACATCTATAATTGGACACCCTTAGTGGTTGAAAATCATTATAATTCATATGCTTTGATTACATTGCATAAAAAACACTCCAAAACCATTGTTTTTCTTGCATCGAAATCATTCGAAAGTAGAGAATTCGTTCCATTTTTGAGTTCGTCAATTCTTTGGAGTATGAAGTGCTTCTACTGCTAGGAGGGAACAGTTATATCTTGGGAGACGATTGTCAAGTATTCTTGATCACCTCGACAAAGCAAATTCATTTTAAAGACATAGTTTTGAACACTAGCCTCGGTTAACAATCTCATTCATTGTTCTTAATTTCTGCATTTTCTTTTGTCATTCCAAGTAGGTTGTTACTTCGATTTATTGTCCTCAAGTTGTTCCAATTATAATTTGCAATTCGCACACATATCCACCAACATATATATGAGTCAGGCGTTTGATGTTAGGGTTCGGGAATTCGCATGTTCTTTTGTTGTGTCTAGACTCTCAAGAATTCTTTCACTTCAGTGTCAGTCCTAACTTGCTCTCTGTCCCCGTATGCTTCTATTATCGCTTCTGCTCATCATGCCCATTTCTTCCTGCTTTCTTTTGTCTTCTTGGTTTCTGTTTTGTGCGGAATGGTGCAGTCAAAGGATAGTGGCCCGGAATAACCAACAATTCAAAGCCAGATATGTGACAAATTATACATGAATATGTCATTACTATCACTGGCTTAGAGTTTGTAGCACCGCCCGTAAGAATCGCATTAAAATCAGCGTTTTACCCACCCACGAATTAAACCTTCGAGGTTAAATTATTGCACTTGAAACTTAAGGAAAATATGGACACGGTGTAGAAGAAAAGAAGAGTAACGCGGTTTGAGGAGAATATGCCTTTATATTTCAAAGAGAAGTCTTTACAAACCACAACGTGTTTATCCTCCATCTGATTTACAATAAAATGCATCACTGATAATTCAATAAAGATTTGAATAATTTATGACTTTATGTCATATATATACTCATACATTAATGATTTAAACAGAAGTAATTTATATTTAGTGATAACACGATATATTAGAAAATTAAAAGATTAACTAAACTTTCAATAAAGAAAGTGACCTATAATTTGGGACAGACGAAAAAAAGAAAGTATAACGTTGATGATATACTTGCTCCATTTTAAACATTTGAGACTAACATGATACTATGGCAATAGGTTGGGGATTAAGACTTAATTTTCCCAAGTTGGTGAACGTGCTGATTGTTGGAAAATGTTGGGAACGGGAAACGATGTCGTTTTCAGTAAACGGCAAGACAATTCATGCTTTAGTTGTCGAGGCATTAATGGAGACAAATTCACACTTTTTTTTGAGAAAAAATTGGTTAATGAATTTTTTTTTTCTTTTTTTTGTTTTTATCAATTGTCATGGTAATTATGTAATTAATTAGAAACAAACTTAAGTAAATGTTGACCACTGGGGTCCTCTTTTGTTGATTAGGTACACCAAACGATGCGTGGTCCCGAGAATCATATTTCTCAACAACGTAAATAATATCCTTAGATAAATATCGAAATATTGTAAGTATATTGCACATATTAGAAAAGTGTAATACAATTTAACTGTATAATTTAATTATGTTTAATTCAACGGACAATACATGTCATTCGTCCTTAATGAGTTAATTGGAACTAAATTTGTGGCACCTATATGTTCATATGTATGTGTAGCGAATAATGATTTAAATAAATAGGCGTGACTTCTTTTTAATAGTTTAATTTTTTTTTAGAAAAATGTTAACAAAGCATTAGATCTCAAGTTTAACCGTCTCTTGTTTGACATCAAATATCTAATTACAAACTAAATTCGATCTATACTTGATGTGCAATGTGATAAAGACTCAACGAAGAAGACACAAGAAGAATTTGAATTGAAAAAAAAAAAGATAAGAACAAAAACATGATATTAGAGTCAAAACTTTGATACTAACTGATGTGAACTCTATTGTAAGATATACCCTAAAATTCACACAAGATTTGATATGAGCCCCAAAAAAGTTGAGAGAACATGTCGATAATTTTGAAAAATACATGTAAATTTCGATAATGAGATTAAAAAAAAAAAGGACCTAGGTAGCTGTCAAATGCTAGAATATCCATCAAGAGAGAATATTATAAAGTGGCATTTGTTACATGGAACATTTCCACGTGAGTCTAAGCGGTTGGTTTGTATATATTCACGGAAGCACCGACAAACCATCACATTGAATATTTACGTGTTCTTATCAAGAGTTTCTAGTAATAAAGCTCATTTGCCAAATATAGTTGTGGACATAAATAAAATAACAAATAATAAGTTGTGTCAATTTAAATAACTAGTCCAATTAAGTTTACTGAATTAAAGCTCACTACGACTCATAAAATTTCGAAAGCCCATCTCACTATTTCGAAATTCACAATTATTCAATTATAATCATTATAATTGAATTAATTGAGTGATTATCAAAATTGGTCACGAATTTCCCCTATAAATAAGACTAAAAGTTCATAATTAAATCAAGATCAAATCTAAGTTTCGAAGTGCAAATTAAAGCTCCGAAATTCAAGCGTCGAACAAGTCAAGTTCTCGGCAAATCAATTTTCAACAAATTTCGAAACCTAAGATTCAAGCCACATGACTCATCGTTTTCAAACATTCAGATCATTAATCAAAAGATTTGCAATTACAAGAAGACTCATATCCATTTGTATTTCTATTAAATACAATTTGTTTTAATTCAAGAAATCCGTCGTACAAATTTCTTGGCGCGCACGGTGGGACCTTCTTGTCCTCTCATCTTTTGATCTCAGAATCTTCAACTTTCAACCACTACATCAATAAATGGCAAGCGAACAGGCAAAGCAAACCATGACTCCTCTTATAGAGACTATTGCTGAACTGTTCCATGCGACTAGAGCCAAAACAAAAGCTGAAAAAACTCAACTTTAAAATTAAGTCCAAGTTTCGAAGTGTAAAACCAAGCTCCGAAATTCAAGTATCAAACAAGTCAAGTTCTCGATAAATCAAATTATTAACAAATCTCAAAATCTAGAATTCAAGCCACGTGACTCCTCGTTGTCAAACATTCAAATCATTAATCAGAGGATTTTGCAATTTAACAGTTACAAGAAAATTTATATCTATCTGTATTTTTGAAAAATACAATTTGTAACGATTTATGTATTTTAATACGCGAAATCTATCGTACAAATTTCTTGGCACGCCCTGGATTTTTGCAATTTTGCAATTACAAGAAGATTTCTACTTATTTGTATTCCTTTTTTAAAAGATACATATTTGTAACGATTTCTGTATTTTTTTAAATACGCGAAATCTGTCGTACAAATTTCTTGGCACGCCCGGTGGGATCTTCTTGTCCTCTCATCTTTTGATCTTAGAATCTTCAACTTTCAACCACTACATCAACAATGGCAAGCGAACATGCAAAACAAACCATGACTCATCTTAAGGAGACACTTGCTAAACTGTTTCATGTGACTAGAGCCCAAACAAAAATTGGAAAAACTCAACTGGTCCAACCACTAAAGAAGTTCTCTAACAAAGGCAGAATGAAAATTGCTATCATAAAGCCAGACTCTCGTTCAACAAAAAAGACCAAGAGTTAGGCGAAATATTCTCGTTCGGACTCCGTCTCTAGTGGTAGATCCTTGTCTGGATCCCTTCATACCACTTCTCTGCAAAGGTGGGG
>CAIGRP010113099.1:0-14934 GCA_903798385.1 Fraxinus cuspidata | reverse complement strand
AAGAGAAGAACTGTGTTATTACAATTGTATTTTAATGTATTTGTATATACTTTAGAAAGTGGAGTCGGTTTGCAAATATATATTTTTTATAATAAAATTAAGTCGGCATATCCAATAGTATCAAACCGGTTTCAAACCAAATTAATGTGAAAACTAATGTGACAAAAATGAACAGGGAATCTGAGATTCACTCTTTTAAGAGAATGATGGATATATAAAAGCAAGCAAGAATTCAGACAGTTCGGTTAAACGGAAAGTGCAAATGCATTCTTTTGGTGTTAAGAATATTTAAGTTTAACCTATATAGGGCGTGAATTTAGGATTGCATTTTAACCAAGCCTTGAATGGGTGAGGAGCAGCCCAAAAAAGGTTCATGGACTTGACGTCGGAGATTTCAGGGTACTTGATCTGCATGGTCAGAGCCAGCCCACTCTGTCCACTAATGCACAGTATCATCATGGTGTCATTTAGGGCCGTTAGCATTGGAAATGGGCAGGGTTAAACTGAGGTGGGTCATATGGGAAAAGAGAACGATTTTTTTTTTTTCCCTATTTTTTATTTGTTTAACATATATTTTTTCTCTATTAGTAATGAATTTTTGTTGTTTTATTATTTCAATATTTGGTTCATAGTAAATGTATAATAGTCACTTTTTTGACGTTTAACCGTCAAACTAACGGATTCCATCACATATGATCCACACATAGTTGAATAGGTTGGGGATGCAAAAGATAAGTTTCAAAGGTTGGAAAGCAGATTCTGCCCTTCAAGAAATGTTAAAAGAGCCCAGCAATAATATGTAAATGAATTCAAATATTTATACAAAATAATGCCATATCCATTCAGACATCCAATCTAATATCGTTGGATTTCATCCAATTACCTTATGCAGTGTGAAAAAAAAAAGGTTCAACCATAAAGGAGCCTTGAGCAGTAGTCAAAAGAAACATTACATAGCACATAAATAGTTTCAAATTTAAAGTTGGAACAATTGCCTTTATTTTTTTTCTTACATATCAGCTTGTAATTGAGGTTTTTCTAATCACAAGAACACTGCATTCCTCCTTCCAAACCCCTGAGCCCTCTGGACTCCGCTCTTACAAAACTGTTACATAAAGCAACATTAATTAGTACGTCAACCATAAATCTTCTTTAACAAACTGCCGGTCGTAACATTTATTTCAGCTGTGAATGAAAATGTTGAGCAACGGCAACTTCAGCCGCCGAAGTGAACAAGTATTCAAGATTTGCGGTTCCTGGGTGTCTAAGAAGTCTCTAGAATATGAGAAGAAAAGAAAACAGATTGAGAAATATTTAAAAAAAATTATGAGATGGAGGCATAAGTAGGTTGTCAAAAACAAACAGCTCTGGGATGATCTGAATTAATGGGACGAAATTCTAGGTTGGAAAAACCTAGAGAGAGGGTGAAGCAATGCAAAAAGTTTTAGCAGTATAATTATGCTGTATTAAGATTTTAGTATAAAATTATAATGGACAATTCTGGGTGGATGGTATTATAGTTGATTAAGATGGGATAGTGTTCTTTCAATTTTCCATTTAAAAGATATTTATTTGCACTATCAACCGTATAACACAATACGTAGAAGATGAGTTTATAGAAAATAACTTTACGTTGAATGAAAAAGAAAAGAATATTATCCACATTGATCCATCATAATACCCTCTATCAATTATTATCCATTACAATTTTATGCTAGATATCTAATTTGATACACCAATAGTAACCCACAAGTATTTGCCAGTTTTCCTAAACAACGAAACATGGCTAAATTCATTTTATCCATTAAAAGTAAAGAACAATGAGAATACTGTCCGGTCATTTCAAAAGCACAAGATAACCAACCACATATCAAATATTTAGTTGTATATACATGGAATCGCCATTACCTGGATCATGGGTGTTTTGGCTAGTATTGCCTGCAGCATTGAACTGGATAGAATTGTCGGTGGGATTCTGCAATCTTGTCTCAATTGCCAACATCTTCAAAGATACAATTCTCACGTAATCAGGCTGCAAGAACCCGTTGTTGATCAAATTATTGAGACAGAAAATATAATCACTAAAAACTTGTGCTGCTAGGAGCTAACAGATAACATCAATGCAAAACACTATCATGTGAAAGGTATAGTTCGAAATGCAAAAAAAAATCAAGAGAAGCTTGTGTGATAGATATACCTGACTCGTTGCCCCAGCAAAACATTTTTCCTCAAGCCTTATGGCTATGTTCTTGAGTTCCTGCAGCCCCTCCTGTCCAGAGAAAGGAAGATGCCTCTCCAAGAAGGTCACCTTAATTCCTCAATCACGCAAAAAGCACTAACAAGAAGGTCTGTAGTAAAACTAATCTATCCGAAAATCAAGCACACGAAGTTTTAATTGGATCTGATAGTAAATTCATGAGTTGACATCAGTTTTAGGTGCATTGAAAAGCTGAGCATTGGATGTAACTTGTAATCAGATAAACAACTAAGCTTAATATATGTTGCTTTAATAATTCACAGTTCATAGTTTTTTCTTGAAAATAACTTTTCCATAATTACTAAAGGGGAAAAACTTTTGCGAATATATACATAAAATCCCAGGTCGTGAAATATTCCAGATTTAGATCAGAAAGTTAGCCCAAAAATCATTCTATAAACCAAGTATTGGTCGTCAATTCCCCGAGGTTTTGATGTTCAAGATATTGAATCCTGCATATAGCAAATTTATTTCATGCCAATACACAAATTTTAGGCAAGTTAACATGAACTAATAAATAACAATATACAGTGCAAGAGTGAAATTCAAAAATCAAAGAAAGCATATTATGTACATCTTATCTACAATCCTGTGTCTGGAAGCCTCTTGTAGCCGAGTCCTCCAATCGGCTGCATCAGCATCACCACCAATATCCTGAAACTGGGCCAAGATTCCATTCGTATCCATAATTTCTTACCTGATCGTCAAAACACCATAAAACATTTTAATTGCTAAAAAAACTCGGCATCTTTATATTGATTTTTTTTAAGTCAAAAATTCCGTAACTGAAGAAGAAAGTGGTTGATTATCCTAAACCTTGATTTTCGGGAAACAATACGGATTATAGATCTTCGCCAAAACCTAGAAATGAATTTTTTTCCTTTACCTTTGGCTTTGCAGAGTACACAACACAATACACTGTACACAAGGGGACGGCATTTTATTTTTTAACTTTGCACGTTTAACAATCATTAAAATCTTTTTTTTTTTAGCAAAATTAATTTAGAAATAGTGAATTTAAAAAAAAAAAAAACGTGCAGTTAAAAAGTAAAAAAAAAAAAAATTACTTGCAATTATTTTATTGTGAGAATGTGTTATTAAAAATTAAAAAATAGAAAAAAATTTTGAATTTACATGAAAAATATTTATTTTGTTGAAAATGAGTTTGAGAAGAAAGAGTTTTGTTTTAATGATTGTGACTTTATTCTACAGAGTGACAGTTACACAGAGGTAGGGCGAATTATTTTCGGGGTCCTTAGTTCATTTGTGAGAGCAATGTCCTTGACGCACTATGTTCACGTGACATGCAACATAATGAAAAATATTCGATATTTGGCCCCAGTTCTTTTAGCCCAGGTTAGATATTAATTAAAATCAAAATGAACAATTAATTTTAAGAACATATTTTATGGTTCCCACAACTTTTTAACCATACGTTTTATCAATTTCTATCAAAATTTAAAAAAAAAATCTGATTTTAATTCCCACCAAACTAAAAAATGATTTTTTGAAAAATGTATAGTTAAAAGTAATGAAATTTTATGAGTTCACATATAAAATTATTATATTTAAAGAACGTGTCATCGAAAAAGAAATTAGAGACAAACAATATTTTGAAAATATGGCCAAATATGCTTAGTATAGTTTTATGTTCGATTTATTTTCAAGTTAGTGAAAGGTAGTAATAGGCAATAGTTGAATAATATAGCAAATGTAGTTAGTTACACATTTTGAAGAAGTAACAATTCCTCCTTCCAACTCCCCAAGTCCTCTTGAATTCATGTTTCTAATGACAATATCTTCAAATATATCTTTCGCAAATAACATGACAGTCAGAACACACTATTAAGAAACAGTCTAAGGTCGATAAAATAGAACACGCTATAATTATAGTTTGGAAAAACAGTATTTTTGCTCATTAACCAACTTTATGTCCGAATAATATGTTGTTGCCATTGAAGAAAGCTCAATTTTATAGAAGTGTACATACGATTTAGTAACATTAATTCACTTAACAATATTTTATTATTCTAAAGAAATGTTGTGCTATTTTTCTCGAAAAACAACTTTATACATGTCAGTATTTTTTTTAAAAAAAAACATATATAATACTAGAGAATTGTACACAAATCAATACTCTATTTTTCTTTTAGCATACCAAATGTGATATAAGCACATAAATGTTTTAAAACGAGATATTTGAATATACGGAATTGATCTTCTAAGAACATCGAGTGACATGACACACTATAATAGATTGTGTAATTAATTTTGTAACCAACCAATATCTTCCACCGCCAATTATAGTATGTCATGTCACCAAAGTTCTTAGCATAAATTAAGCGCTAGTGTTTAGGAGATCAATCATGTTTAAAAATATATAGACCTACTCTTATTTTATACATAATTCAATTTTATGAATTTTATCATCTTAAAAATAGCAATTCTATTTCATGTACATTGTGGTTGACAACTACTTTGACATGACAACTTTTGACCATTGAATTTAAAATAATGTTATTTAGTTTCATTGAGATTACAACTTCAATTTAGGTGGCGTTAATGTGTTATTAAATAATATGTTAAATTAAATAAGTCATTTCATTGAGCCTATCATCTAGCGCTACTTAGAATGAAATTGTAATATCAGTGGAACTACATGTCATTACTCTTGATTTTAGTTGCACTTGTTCAAATCAATAACACAATTTTCTACACATCACACAATGTCAAATTTGTTGTACACTAGGAATGTACAACTAGTTTAATCCTAGAGATTTATTGTTGTTGAAATTTTAGGATATTATAAAAATCAAAATGTGTGAATTAGAAAAATCTTCAATACGTGCAACTCTTCAATGCAAATAATGCATATCAAAGAGTTGTTTCAAATGGGTCTAACATTTTGATAAAATGCGATCTAAACTATCAATTTTGAAATGATGTCATCTAATGGTTGGAATTAATTTGATCATTAGATGTAACCTTTCGAAGAGACGCACACATATCTATAAATGGATCCTCCTAATTCCATTTTTTCCACTCCAAATCAATTCTTAATAATTGATTTCTAATTTTTTTTTTTCTTCCTCTAATTTCTCTCAAAATAGTTTCCATATTATTTTTAAGTTTCGCGTTCGATATTTGTATTCGACATCTTCCGCTCTAGAAGAATATAGTTAAGTGTTGGTTCATCCGATAAAATTAATACTGTACTATATTAATTTTGGAAGAAGCGTTGTATCTTGAAAGACGAATTAGCACTTGTGTAGAGGACGAAATCCATCTTAAGAAAATTTGTATTCGCATACCTCCATTTATTTCATCTTCTCCTATTTTCTACGTTTGAGTAAGTCGTGATTTGTTATTATTATGTACATACTATGATTTTGATAAATTGTTGCTCTAATCTATTTGTTGCTCTAATCCATTTTCTCCGTTTGAGTAAGTCGGTATTTGTTCATCATTATGTACGTATTATGATTTATGTAAGTTGTTGCTCTAATCTATTTGAGTGCTTGTATTTTTCATTAGCGGAATATAAATTATGTACCAATTTATCCAACAATTATTTAAAAAAGGGTAATGAACAATGTACTTCTATATGCTCTGCTCAGCTCAGCTCAGCTCATATACAATGTTATAATTACTTTGTCACTTTCAAAAAAATTATTGAATGGAAAAAATGGCATTTCTGAACTTATAAATTTCGTCATAGTAAATCAATCAAGACAAACTTTCTGCCATATCATCTAATGAAGGTTTTTATCACAACCACAACTCTATTCCTCATTTCAACTCCCCAAGCCCTCTCCAGTAGAGCTCGATTCTTGAAAATCTGTACGTAAAAATACATTATTAATACTTCATCATCAAAAAGGTTGTAACATTTTTTTTTTTGGGCTGTGAATGAAAAAGTCGGGCAATGAAGAGTTTATGCCGTCGAAGTGAACAAGTTGTCAGCAGAATCAAGAGTTGAATTAAAGCTTACAACTTTGAAGCCTTTTGGTTCCTGAGGGTTTGAGAAGAAGAGAACTTAAATATAAAATAAAATTATGAGATGGAAACCAATGCTTGCAACTTGGCACAATTAGGTCAGCAAAAACAGTTCCGGGATGATATCAATTAATACTGTGTTGGTCTAAGTTGTCTCGGGTAAACCTAGATGGCACGTTGAGCCATGCAAAGAAATTTTTTGGGAAAACTCTGGAAGTATTTGCTAGTCTTCCTCAACAAAGAAAAGTGGCTAAATTCATTTTATAAACTAAAAGTAACAAGAAGAATACTGTCCTGTTATTCCAAAAGAACAAGGGAACCACCCAACCACATATATCTGTTGTAAGCAACATAATATACATGGGATCTCCATTACCTGGATCATGGGTGTTTTGGCTAGTATTCCCTGCAGCATTGAACTGGATAGAATTGGCAGTGGGGTTCTGGGATTTTATCTCCATTGTCAACATCTTCAAAGATATCCTTCTCAAGTAATCAGACTGCAAGAACACATTGTTGAGGAAAATATCAAGACTGAAAATAGAATCACAAAAAACTTTGCGTTGCTAGGAGCTAACAGTTAACATCAACTCAAAACACCTATCATGTGAAAGTATAGTTGGAAATGTACGCAACGCAAAAATCAAGAGAAGCTTGTGTGATAGATATACCTGACTGGTTGCACCAGCAAAAGTTTTTTCCTCAAACTTTACGGCTATTTCGTTGAGTTCCTGCAGTCCCTCATGTGTAGAGAAAGGAAGATGCCTCCTCAAAACGTCCATTCTATACACGTGAAGTCTTAATTCCTCAATGACACAATAAGCACTAACAAGAAGATCTGTAGTAAAACTAATCTGTCCGACAATCAAGCACCCGAAGTTTCAATTGGATAGGATCTAGTAAATTTGTAAGTTGACATAAGTTTTAGGTCAATTGAAAAGTTTAGCATTAGATGTTACTTGTGATCAGATAAACAAATAAGCTAATAGCATGCTTAGAAGTTGTTTATGACTGGTTTAAATTATAGATATAAATGAGTCAAGGATAAGGAAGTAGTACTTGTGGATCCCACATAATGTGCACATGAAAAGTGATTTGACCGATCATAAAGTGATTATAAATGAACGCCAAACAAAGGGTATAAGTATGTTGCTTAAATATTTCGCCGTTCTTAATTTTTCTTGTGTTTTTTAACATTACTTCTACATAATTACTCCAGGTGAAAGCTTATGTAAATATACTCATCAAATCTCATGTCAATATATTCCGTGCGTGAACTATTCCTGAATTTCTTTACCTCTTATCAGATAGAAATAAAAGAATGACATAGCACAATGAATAAATATAACACACACTTCCTAAAAGGTACATGCATAAGGCTTCACTCACAAATTTGTGATTCATCTAAGGGCATCATGAATGTGCATGCCATTGTAAATATCACCACATAATAAAAAACTTTTTCTCATAAGTTTAAATATTTATTAGTGAATTCATCTCAAAGGCATTGTGGATGTGCATCACATCATAAAATTCAGAACTTTAAAAGATTAGCTTTCAAAAATTTCAGGCAAGTCAACGTGAAATAACAATAATTTGCAGGCGGCAATTTTTTTTAATAACGGTTTAAATTTATAAAAATTAAGGTAATATATACATCTTGTTTGCTATCCTCTGTCTCGAATCAGCACGTAGCTGAGTTCTCCAATCGCCGGCGTCCATACCCGCAGCTGCAGCTGCAGCTGCAGCAGCTTCACCAGGAATAACCAGAACACTGTTTAGTTGTTTGAAAAGCACAAAAGAACCACATTTGTTATTGGCACCAGAAAAGGAATGGTTCCCCATTACCTGGATATTGAGGATTTTGGCTGTTTCTAGCAGCATTGAACCGATAAGAATTGGTTGTAGGGTTCTGTGATTCTCTCTCAAATTTCAGCATCTCGAAAGATATCTTTCTCAAGTAATCTGACTGCAAGAACACATTATTGAGAAAATGTTTTAGACTATATATGTGTGTATATATATATATCAAAAAACATTCCTGTGCTAGGAGCTAACATCAATTCAAAACACCACCAAGTTATTTTTAGTAATAGACAAACTATTGTATGAAATGTATAGTTCGAAATGCACGCAGTGTAAATCGAGAGAAGTTTGTGGGACAGAAATACCTGACTTGTTGCAGCAGTATAAGTTTTCTCCTCAAACCTTACAACTATTTTCTTGTGTTCCTGTATCCCCTCTTCTCCCGAGAAATGAAGATGCCTCTTCAAGGTATCCATTCTATGCATTTGAAGCATCATAATCTTTGAACATTAATAACACAATAGGCATTAACAGTAAGATTCTGTAGTAAAACTCAACTATGCGACAATCAAGCACTCTAAGTTTTGACTCCATTAGATTTTTCTACTAAATTTATCAATTTATACAAGTTTTTTGGTGAATTGAAATACTGAGCATTTAGTACAACTTCTAATTTTTCATCCTCTTTATTATGGTCAAGAATTTCAATGTCTCACATCGCGTGCTTTAAGTAATGGTATTTTTCCAAAGAAGTGTATTTTAAGAAAGATAATATAATTACTGGAGCCGTAGAAGGATGTGAATCCATCCAATCCTAGACAAAACCAGTATCAACCTGACCTCTCGTAAACATAATTGATTACTTCATTTCCTGAATCTGAAGAGATCATCTCATTTAGACGGAATGCAATACATTCGTGAAAATTTACCTTCCACCTCCATGGAGTTCGACTACTATTGAAAACAAGTTCAATTTTCAGTAGGCAGAAAATACATTACCTAAAAGTTTTATGTCATTAAAATAATTAACCATTTTTTAATTTATCTCATGTTATTCTTGAAATAACTTCTTTATAAGTGCTTCAGAACAAAAGCTCTTGTTAAATAAAAACATCAAATCTCACATGAATGCTTGCATGCCTGAAATGGTCCAGAGTTCTTTTACCAGAAATTAAGCCCACAAATCATTCCATAATGCATGTTTTGCAAATCAGTTCCATTAGGTTTCTATGTTGTTCAAGATTTTGAATCCTACATATAGCAAATTTTCCATGCCAATACACGTGTTAGCTCAAATGTACATTATTTTTTTATTTTTTTTTAATAATGAAAAGAAATTTTTAATGAATAAATCACAGATTTCCTAAAATTTCTTACAGAATACTGCAGCAAGTATGGACCCAATTATATTCTACCACACTCGACCTCAGAGAAAATTTATGGATACTTATGGCATGTTTGGTCGGGATAATTAAACTATATCAGGAAGAAAAAAAGTTAAAATTTTGTTTATTATATCCTTCACTGTCCAACATTGCTCACTGTCTAACATTGCATAGCAAACATACAAAAAAAAAAAGTCATTTATACTAGTTATCTTATCCAGTCTGAAACCATGAAACCATCTTTACCATCTGCTTTGAGTTATACCGTTGATAGTTCAAAATGACATTTTTTTTTACTAATACTACAACAAAGAAAAATATTATCCCCCTTCATCCACTATAATACTATTCACCTACAACTATCAGTTCTAATTTTATACTAGATTCTTTATAATCTTTGTTATCAGTTCATAGACTCTGTAAACAAGGGAACTTTTAAAACAAAAGGACTTCAAAAATTTCAGGCAAGTCTACATGAAATTATGAACCAATCATTATAGGGAAAGTTTCTTATAAAATAATCCTTTTCCAATAAGCTTAAAATCTAAAAGAAAATGGCCATGAAATATTCTGCCCAAGTCACCATGAACTAATAATACAATTGGCAGGATTGGAATTAAAATTTAAATTAAATTTTTTCACTCCTCAAAAAGCAAATAGGCATTTTATGTACATCTTATTTACAATCCTCTGTCTGGAACCCTCTGGTAGCTGAGTCCTCCAATCGGCTGCATCAGCATCACCACCCATATCCTGACCCTGGGCCCAGATTTCAGCAATCCAGTTACTCATATCCACAATATTTTACCTGATCACAAAAAATTCTAAAAGCTTTCAATTACTAAAAAAAACTCGATAATTCATAAGTAAAACAGAAAATACAAATAATAGTAATAATTTATTTTTGAAAAAGAAAATTTCCGTACCTGAAGAAGAAAGTGGTTGATTATGCAACAATTGAATTTTTGAGGTAATAAATGTATTATAAAAATGAAGATTGTTTCTGCTTCGATTGATATATATATATATATATATATATATATAAGACAGTAACGCGATGCATTAAAAATGGGCCAATGCTAGCGCGAGCCTACCTGCAAGGGCCCTAACTAATGGCCCATTTGATTTACAATACTTTTGGGAAAAATTCATAAATAAGAGATTTAAGTTCCCCCATTTCAAATTTAAGAATCTAAAGTTAAAAAGTTTCAAATGTTAGATTTTTTTAAAATTTATTTATAAAATAATTAATAAAACGTATATTTTATTAAATATATTAAGATTACAATTCCATATAATTTGGTCACAAATTATAAATTAATTGGTTTCAAATTATTTTCTGTCACAATAAAAAATGTTATAGATCACAAATTATTTCACAATCACAAATCAAAAACTTTATATGTCACAATTTTTTCATTGCTCACAAATTTATAAAATTAGTAAGTCACATATTATTCATTAGTCATAAATCACTAATTTTATATATTACAAATTATTTTTAATATCAATTCAAAAAAATTATAAGTCACAATTTGTTCATCAGTCAGAAATCAAAAATTAAAACGTCACAATTTATTTGTAGATCACAAATCACGAATATTATAAATCATAACTTATTAGATAGTCACAGATTATCCAATTATCAACAAATTAATAAATTTTTAGGTCACACATTATTTTTTTATCATAATTTATATTTTTCATTAGTCGAATATTGATCACAAATTAATCAATTTAAAGGTCACAAACAACCAAATAATCTGTGACCACCACCAACACTTGTGACTATCACCTCACCACTGCCACCAACAGCATGGCAACCAAACCCCCGTTGCTTGAAACACCACCACCTCCGGGCAGCAAACCATCATCTAAAAATACCGACATCATTGCAACCACTCACAACCACCACCAAAACCACAACCTTCACCACCACCACCACCCCCATCATGCAACCCAAAAAAATCCCCAACCCTACCATCATCGTTGCTGACCACCACACTGCCACCATCTACACTACCCAACCACAATACACCATGGCACAAATCGAAAGCAGCATCACCACTTTATCGTCTTTGCCGCCACGACCTCTAATAAACTACAACGTTCAACTTCAAAACCACCATCACTACTCACCACCACAACCACTAACAAATCACCACTGACCGTCGATCCAACAAAACCACCACCACAGCCAAATCCACCACCGCCTCCACCAACAAAAATCATCGCCAAATCACAAAGCAGCGCACAACCCACCATCACCACATGGTCGCTACTACCGCAGCAGCGATTGCAAACCATCAGCTATAAATCACGACTCCACAACGTCCATCAACCACCACAAAATCACGATTCCCCCGCAAAAATTGCAAAAAACTCAGAAAACAAAACAAATGTAGCGGCGATTCGCATGAATGAGTGTTGCTACTTTGTGTTTGTGGACATCATCGCTGTAGCAGCACCTAGCCCAAAGGAGATCCGTTGAGAGTGAGAAGAGAGAGTGACGGAGAGAAGAGAGAAGGAAGAAGAAATACACTGCGACGTCGCCGGACGAGGCTGCGCCATCTCGTGGAGTCTGAGCCGCTGGCGAAGAAGAAGGAGAGTGGAGAGTGAGAAGAGAGTGACGGGGAGAAAAGAGAAGGTAGAGAGAGTGACGGCGAGGAGGAAAATTGATCAGGGTTTGGAATGAAAATTGTACAATTAATATTTAATATTAAAAAATGAAATATATGATTTTTGAAATTGAATCTTTAAAATTTTGGTTTTATGTAATTTTCACGTACATTTTTATATGGAAAAATTAGACTGAGCCCTACAGGGATCTGAAAATTCAGGCCATATAATTTTTTTTTTTAAATCTTCCCGCATTTTTGTATTATTTTAATATTAAATTTAATTATTAATGAGTAAGAATGAATTTTTTACATTTAAGCGAAGGGCAATCATTCGGAATTTTGATTTTGTGAATATTGAGATTCTGTACTTGATCACTATAATATTTCTACATTACGCGGTACCATTCAGTTCGATGACAATTTGTTCCCTAATGAAGATGTAATGAGCAATGGCCGATGTAGGGAGACTGGCCAGGGGCTTTATTTTATTATTTGCCCGATTTAGATTTTTCTTTTTCATTCGATCCTAAATTCGCCCTCGATAATAAGGTATGTGGATGCAGCATTCAAGAAAGCAAAGGAATCAGCAGCATCCAATCAAGATGTAGAGGTCAATATTGTTTCAATTATTTCGATATGTCTTTAATATTTAAGGTGTGTTTGAGCCACGTTATTTTGGAAGAATGAATTTTGAAATAGTAAATTAATGAAGAATATGTGGTTGAAAAAAAATGAAAAGTTATTGATGTGATGAAAAATATTATTTTACTGAAAAATGTGTGGTTGAAAATGAATAGAAAAATGAAAATGAAAATTTTAATGTGTACCAAACAAGGGCTTAATGTGACTATATTTTGTGTAAAACGATATTATAGTAACTTCAATTTATTTACCCTACAAAGAGAATTACAAAACTTGGAAAGTTCAATCAGTTCAGTACTTGCGCGGATGCAAAGAACTAATGCTTCATATGTTCAGATTTCTGAACTTCACAAGAACTGTCAAAACCAAATCAGAAAAATACACAAAACCGACTGCACATTGGCGTCTTTGCGCATTCATAATACTGTTACAGGAGAGTTGCAAAACATTTCCAAGACAGAAGTAAAGTATACATAACGAAGAATATCTTCTTCATCCATAAAGTTTTAATGGGAGACAAACTGTAAGAAGCTTCATGCTGTAGTCAAGCAGTTCTCCCAGGTCCCATATTTCGAGCTAAAACTTCCTCCGCCACTTTGCTGTGCATACTCGGAAATAACAGCACGAGCACAAATATCCCAAGTCCTTGCTATCTCACTGAGTGACATCGGTTGTGAGAGGGTTCGGAGAGAGATGCTAAATCTTGATTTTGCCTTTATAGAGAGATCTTCATACTCTTTGCTGAATATACATGGGATTACAAAATATATCAGCATATGTGGATATCAATCTGATAATATGCAAGTGAAAACACTAGCCACAATTTGGAAAGCAGGCTTGTGGGGAAGAGGTATTCACAGTACAGGTGTACATTGAGCTGAACCTGGGTTTCCAAGCTGCCAGCTCTCTACTAACAGAGAAAACAAGAAAAGAAAAAAATGCAAGGTTCGCACAGCAATGCCAGAATTATTAAACGCACATTTAAAAAGCACGAAACTATCCTTTTTCCCTATCTTCCCGTACATTTGCCCCAATCCCGAATTTCTAGATTGTCTCCATAGTTCAAGCAATTAATTCTGTAAAGACTAGACCAAAGTAAGTTCACAGTTTTTCTCTGTTTGGACAGAAATATAGAACTACCAAAATTTTTCTCACCTGCTTTGGGATGGAACGGCCCAAAAAATACCAAGGCAACATTATGTATTTAGTGCTTGTTTGGTATTGCTTTAAAGTGCTAATAAGCAGTGGATCCATCGGAATGTATGCATAATAAGTGAGTAATAAGTTGTGAATCTTACAAAATGTGTGGGTAAAAAAGAATGTTCGACCAGCTTAAAGAAAAAGTTGAACAACGCCAAACCTACCCTTGGTCTAAGTATACAATATCTTACTGTAGTGGCAATATCCTTCACATCCCAAGAGTTCCAATAGAATGACTTAAAGTAGGCCTTTCTTGGTGCCTCCCACAAGCTGTGTGATAATCATCAGTAAGACCTTTGTTCATAAATCTAACCCCATAGAGCATTTCTAAATTCAGAATGCTCTAATTCCTCGGCGTGTAGTACGTTTGTGGTTGTTAAATTATGCTCTACGTGAAAGCATTCAGGCGCTTTGAAATAAGTGGGAGGAAAACAGAGTCCAGATGTAAGAAAGGTTTCAAGGGAACAATTTCCTTGATCCTCGTTCAATAACATAACAAACTTAATTCAAAATATCGATGGAAATGAATTAATTACACACACTACTTACTGGTAATTCTAATTCGTGTCGAACTTTGTGGTACCTTCTCATCTCAATTTCCTTCAACTATTCCCACATCGTTGATATGAATAAAACCATCATAGATGCAAACAAAGTGGGGCCCCTGGCAACTGATCAATTGCATGATCAAGCTAACCAAAAGGCAGCAGAAACAGCAGACCACTATTCCTATCACACGTTCATAGAATTCAGCAAGTCTGTTAACAGCACATTGACCCTCACGGGTCATTCCACTAATGACGTGGGAGCGTTTAATTTGATAACGAACAATTGAATAACAAGAAGAGAAGAATTGAGGGCATTGATGAAAATCAATTTTATTCATACTGTTAGTGTAAATAATTATATAGAGGCTTAATTATAGTAATTGACTTAATTATAGGGATTCCTCTTTCCTAACTTATATCCATCGATCTGTATATATATGTACCTTCTCCTATGAATAAAATCATAAGATTACTCTCTC
>CAIGRP010113098.1:766-15498 GCA_903798385.1 Fraxinus cuspidata | reverse complement strand
ATATAAATTAATGTTAATTATTATCGTACGCGTAAATAAATAATTGAGTTGTATAAAGAGTTCATTTCACATAAACAGTTTTTTTTTAACTATTTTTTATATTAACTGATTTTCAAATATCATTTTTACAATATTTATAAAACTATTCAAAATAACGTGCAACGCACGTTTAGATGTGACTAGTAACCAGAAGGGACGAATGCAAAAGAGTATTAACCCAAAAAAAAAAAAACTCACGAGGTATGCATAGCGATTGGGAATACAAAGAATACCAACTTGTGATATAGTCATAATTTCAAACTTGGGGCTTCCACACAACGCAACAATTTGTTTGATGATTTTTAGTCCCCATTTGATTTGGATAAAAATCAAATTTTAGTAAATTTTAATGAAAGTTGATGAGATGTGTGATTGAAAAGTTCATAAAAAATGTGAATATCATAAAATATGATTGAAAATAAAAATTAGAGAAAATGGATTTTAAGTAATAGGACCAAACATTGATTTTTCCTTTTGCATGTGGATCAATAGTGAAATCATGGGGAAATTAAGAGCCCTATTTTTTATTTTTTTTTTATCTCGTTCTCTTCAATTCAATGAGATAAACCTTAAATATCTGTTCATGATCATTATAATTTTCTCTTGTCCTTAAGTCAATTTGAAATGAAAAATTAAGAGTAAAATTTGTACTCTATTGTCGACAATTGGATTACTAATTAAGCATTATTTTAATTTTTTAAAAAAAATATTTTCATTCATTGACCTGAGTTAAAGACAATCATTTGGAAAACAATTGCAAGCACAAATTTCAAACGATGAATATTTATAAATATACTGTTACGATGAACAGCATGAATTTCAGCTCTCGTGAGGGAAATCTTTGACTGCCAGGGAAAATGATGTTTTGTTTGCATTATTATTACATACTAGCATTTTATACTACAATTATTCCAAGGGTCATCTCGATGGGACCCTATGCAATCACTGAACTATAAGGTTAGTTCAATAAAATTTGTATATGGTTAGAATTCACTTAAGAAAAAGTTTGCACGTATGGGAAAATTCAACAGGAAAATTCACAGGAATACAGAATACTCATAGCATATCTCTTCACTTCAAATGTTACTATTGAGATATGTAGTTTCTCTTCTCTATATCACACAGTTTTATAAAATTATAAGATTGGGAAAGAAAATGTCAAACGGAGGATATTGATATTGAGGTCAAATTTGTTAATTAGTGCAATTAAAAGTAATACTGTGAAGTAATCTTTTCTACAAAGAAATAGGAGGAGGAATGAGCCGGCTTTGACTTCCCACGTTATTAAGGAAAATACATTATTTAGTTTTATATATTAGAATTAACAACTGTCATCGAAATTTGTGGGAATATGTGACCAATGGTACCAGTTTCTTGAGTTTGATAAAGAGGGAATGGAAATGAAATAATTGAATCAATGAGAGTTGAGGGCAGACGGCTGCTGGTGCGTTGAAGGGGCTGCCGGCAGGTTGTGCTGTCACAATCACGCCCGCTGCTGGTGCGTTGAAGAGGCTGCCGGCAGGTTGTGCTGTCACAATCACGCCCACTGCAGCTGGTTTCTCATTCCTACGCCACTCTTTCACCCCAAACCTGCTTGTTACCAACCGCTTCCCACTTTAATTATGCCTTTCTAATGTTATAGCATCTCCTAGACTCTATTTATTTTCATTTCTATAAATGTAGAGAGTAAAAAATTTTCAAGTATTCCAACGAGCACTTTATATTTAGACATTGTTTGATTCTTATTTTTTTAAATACATTTTCTCTATTTTCTTTTCAACCATGCATTTTTCAATAAAATAATATTATACGCAATTCAAAAAAATTTTCTTTATTTTTAATCACACATTCTCAATTAATCTATTATTCCAAAATGTATTATACTAAAAAATTGGAGCTCAAACAGGCCCTTAATATTTAATTTTACTATTCCCAAAAAATAGTTATTATTTTTCTTATATTTTAGTTTTATTAGCTCTTTTCTAACTTATTATATTATTTTTCTTCATTGAAAATTGAAATACTTTTAATGCAATTAATTATAAAGAGTGTGTTTGGATTTCCAAATATAGAGAGTCAAACTCACTCTCTAAATTAAAATGTTAATTTAAAGAGTCTCTTAAAACATAATTTTAAAAGTTGACTCTTTAAAATAGAAATGATTTTATCGAAACTCTTTATTTATAAAGAGCATTTTATATATTATGGATAATATCTTTAAATTCGGAGGGTCAAATTTTTTACACTCCAACAAACTCTCTATTTTTGACTCTTCAATTTGTTTTTCTCAAGAAACATTTATTGTTTTTTCTTCATATTTTATTTAACATAATTTTCTTATATTTCAATGACCAAACAATTTAAATGTGACTTGAATATTCAAGAAGTATATATTGAAATATGTGATTTATTAAATGCATTCATTGTATATTAAAAATGGAGAGTGAGTTTGGTTATCTGAAATTGGAGAGCTAAAAGCATCTCCAAGAGACTCTCTATTTTTAAAGATCATATTCTATCATTTGGAGAGTATATATAAATTTAGAGGGTTAAAATTTTGAAGTACTCCAATAATCTCTTTATATTTAACACTTAATTTTATTACTCCAAAAAAATATTTATTATTTTTCTTTATCTTTTATTTTAACTAGTTTTTCTTTAGGTTATTTTATTATCTTCTGACATTAAAAATTGAAACATTTTGAATGCATTTAATTATAGAGAGTGAGTTTGGTTCTCCAAATTTGAAGAGTGGAACTCACTCTCTAAATTAAAATATTAATTTAAAGTGTCTCTTGAAGCATAATTTTAAATGTTGACTCTCTAAAATAGAGAGCATCTCATGTTTAGAGAGTCTCTTGGAGATACTCTAAAGTTAAGATAGTAAATCTCCTGAAACTCATTTTTAAGTGCCGACTCTTTAAAATATAGAGTATTTGGTGTTTAGAGAGTATTTTGAAGATATTCTTACACAACATTACATGTTTTCAACATAGCCTATTATTTAGTATTACTATAAATTTCATAGTGTTAAATAACATTATTCATTTATCTATAACACTATTAAACATGATTGGTTAGTAATGAGAAATAAAATCAATGAAAAGATGGAAAAATGAATTAACTTGTATCAAAAGGTAAATTTGTTTCCATAGAACTCTATACCACACAAAATATTCGATTATTATAATTATTTCTTTTCCTTTACTTTTCTCATTTTAGGGTTAAGTTATATTTTGACATGTTATAGGCAATGCATGAATGACGCGTGGTTAAAATATTTAGACGAGAATTTTCTTTTTAAAACAACTCAATGTGCCATGTGTTTAGTGATGACAAAAACGAAAAAAAAAAAAGGAAATTTACCTTTTAAGATATGGAAAATATAATGAAAATCTAAAAAAAAAAAATGCTTTATGCGCCTTAATCATACACGTCCTTATCGTATATTGAGTATGGTATCTTTTCAACTTGTAATCACTTTCAAATTTGTTACTAGAAGGAAATTTTATAATTTATTACCGAATCCCAAATATGAAATGCTCGTAACTTTATCATAATTTTCATGAATGTACCCAAAGGTACTGGACAAGTTTCATTGTCTTCGAGTTAGAAGGTGTTGCTTCCTCTATAATATTATTTGCCATGGCCGCCTTCAATGCGGATTATAGAGTAGCCTCTTTATTAAAACCACATTTTTCCATTTTTAATTCCAAATTATTTAAAAGAACTTCTAAACGAGACTTATGATTGAAGCTATAGATACCCCTTCAATTGACAAACTGTTATCACAGTGACAGTGAGAAAACGCACTTGAACGGAAAACAAAGCTCAGACAAAGAGACAAAATAACGTCACCGGCAACGGAATATTCTGTCTCCTTTTATTGGGAACTTCATTGAGGTGACACTGTGTTAATTATCCCCTGCATGCACGTGCACATGAGTTTCATGATTGCGTTGGGACTTTCCGAAATTAGGATGAATCCTACTGTCTATGTTTGCAGATGGACTGCCTGTTTGACCCATTTTCAATGGTTAATTTCTCGCTGTCAGTTTTCTCTTTTCAGAGAATTATTAGGTTTTTTCCCCCTCAATTGCCCAAAATCGTTTGGTTTAATTAAAAATTAAATAAAATTTAAGTCAAAATCAACATTTAATTTTAATGGACTTCACAATTTTTCAATGCACTCTTATCAACTTTTATTAAAATTTGTTAAAATATTAAATTTTATCTAAACCAATCAGAGGCTAAAGCCTAAATATGATCACTTAATCATGCAAAATTACTGTAATGTTGTTTCATCAAATTGTCCTATGGGCACAATTTAAGCAAGTTGTTGAGGAAGACTTAGATTGTCTAAATGAATTGGACAGTTTTTGTCCGAAAATTTTGGTAGCGTACTTCAAAAGTAGGGGGCAAATATTTAGTCATACTTTCATGTACTTTTTAAACATACAAGGAAGAAGTCATTTTACGTTTCTCTTTAACATATATTTTGAAAGGAAACCGTCATTAGAGACAATATTAATTAATTAATAAAAGTTTGAAAATAAAAGTATGATGAGAAAAAGTCGATGATGATATAAATACAACAATAATTAAAATATGACGAAATTGTGAAATGAAGGATCTGGATCGATCGCCCTTGAGACACGGTCTGTACATGACTGACCCCGGGTCTTGGTCTATTCCAAATTCCCATATTTACCCACATGTGCAACCGGGGTCTACTTCGTCACCTTCGTAAATGTTGAGTTTGTTGCATTAAAATACTAAATGCCAGCAGTTATGCCATTATTTCAGCCTAAAACGGGGGAGATTATATATGTAACTCTTTTCTTCGCCGTGAAACCGAGTCCTTGTAAAAATATAGTCAGATATGTTCAAAAGTTTTTTGGACCTATTCCAATCACTGATTTGCATGTAAGAGATGAGAAACCTTTAGCATAAATTTGGTTTAGCAAAAACAGTTGATAAAAATCTAATTTAAAATCAACAATTAATTTTAATTAAACATTTCATGCACTTGCAACTTTTATAAACTTTTCGACCACACATTTCATCGACTTTTATCAAAATTTACTACAAAACTGACGGGTTTAGTAACTAATTGAGCTCTACATTGTTAAGCTTCCGTTTGACAATTATAAATGGTTTTTACAAGTCGATTTCAAGTATGAATTTTACATACTATATGTTGACTTCAAAATAAGATGTTGGACTCACTCGTGCATGCGTAAACTACATCCAACACGTGAAAGAAGATCGACGGTCGAGATCATTCCGAAATTGGACGTGGGAGAAGTTCAACGACATGAGACGTTTTCGTTCGGGTTCCGGCGAGATATCCGGATACGATTGTATAGTAACAACCAATCACTATGAACTTAGATTTTAACTTGCAAATCAATATAAGAAAATAAATTAAGTTGCTCAAAGTATCTAAAGTTGCATTAGCCTTCAATTGTTACATGGTGGGAGTATTTAGAGTGTTACAAACGGAATAATGACCCTTAGATGAAATTACACGTGGCCTCATCCCCTCGGCCAAAGCATCAAATCTTAGCGATCATGCTGACTTTCCTAACTTTACAAAGCATTTAATGCTCTTACATCATATTGACAAGACAAGACACAATACACCTTTTACAAAAGTCATATCAATCATTCAAATAAGATTTCTACAATAAATTCAAAACCTTTGCATGTAGGCCGCCATAAGCCAGTTGGGCCTCGGACATGGCCGCTTCGGCATGCCCACCTCGAATTGATAATGGGCATTGGAAGTTATCGCATGGGCCTCGTCTATATGGTTGATAATTCGACAGGAATGGGTCCCCAGCTTCGCTAAGTCGGCCACGTGGCAATGCTAGCAGCAAGTCGTAACACTATATATGGTGGTTAATAGTTGGTGCACTTCTGCTACATGTACATTATTTTTGACATTATAGTTGACACTCTACCAAGTGATTTAATCTATTCCATTGATTTTGAATTTGAAAATTCCATCAATGCACTGCCCCCTCCATTGGTATAGGAACAGACTGCTAGAACTAGTTCATGAGTCAGAGCACGGTAGACATTGATAATGAAAGATGAGTGAAATGTCATCGCTAAGTTGAGATTTGAATATTGAATTTACAACTACATGAGCATTCTTCCCTTGCATTTTTAAGATGAGCTAGTCCTACAAACATGTTACAAAAAACATATATGTAAAGAAATTTGATTATTATCTTCAAAAAAATACTTGGCACGAACATGAAATAATGTCTTCTTATAGCCACCAACAATAATTTATATTGAGAAGCAAAAGGTGGAGGCGCAAGAGGAGGAGGAGGCAATGATTCTATCAATTGAGTTCATGTCGCTAATAAAAGTTCGTAGACTTAATTATAAGCACTATTATAAGATTCAACCAAGGAACTTGATAAAAAGAAATAAGATTAGCTCTGAAATATGATCTTATTAAAATAAAAAATTAAGACATGAAGGGTTGTATGTATATATATATATATATATATATATATATATTAATTAAATCCCCCTAGATAGTATTTTTATTTATAATAAGTAAACATAGCACAAATTTGTAAAAGGAAAAAACTTACTGTCCAAAGAGAGGAGAACAGCGTAAAAAGCTCAAACAATACACTCCATATGATCTAGTCATTCACGTGATGATGATACACTAGAGTATAATGTCTATTAAGCTCTTACGTTCATTTTAGGCTGACTACTTAAAAGGAATTGATTAAAAAATAATGTTATCTATCATTATTATGATGGAACATCGATGACTTAATAGCCTATGTGGATTAATGAGATGTGGCTCTTCAATTTTTATGAGAGTGAATGAGTTGTCACATTACCGATATTTCATTATTATGATGACAAATAACATTAGTCTTGATTAAATTTATAATGGAACTTTAAGTTTGGAAAGTGCATAGCTTTATCATTCTAAAATGTTCTCGATATATTCTTAATGTTGTTGATTTTTATATCATGCAAGTGTACGGATCGTAATAGTAATATAGTGGACCAATGAGTCCGAATATCGTTAGTTAAATTATTCATAACTTTAATTTGATTAAAAAAACAAATAATAATGTTTTTGACTGTGTCTAATTATTCTAACTAAACTAAATTATACAATGAACACAATTTATCGAATTTGAATTTTAAAAGTATGAATGTAGGTACTAGGACTTACAATTTACCTATGGAATCCTTTTAATTTGCCAATCAAGATTTATTACTATTGTAATATTCGGTTGAATTCTTCTAAAATATTCAATTTACCCTCTCGAGTTCTCATTGACTCTGTTTAATCAATTCAATTTCATATCTCTATATGAATCAATCTTAGTTAAACGAAATATTAGTTTTAAGAATTAATATGATGTCCACAATAATTAGAATATGTATCTCCACATGTTATACTAAATTACCAAATTTTATTATGTGGTCTAAATTTAAAACTCAGCTCTCGATTCATAATAAATTCACAAAATCATTGAATAATTGGCCAAAAAATTCAAAGCATTAATTTCATGAATAAAATCAACACATATGCATTTAAATAACTATGAACTTGAATAAAAGAAATAAAGGGTCACACATAAATTAAATTGTTCGCCCTATCTATGAATTTCGCTATTCATAATAATGAAAGAATAATACAGTTCATAACTAGGTTTTGAAATCTTGATCATGGAAAGAATTAGATCTTGCACCAAGAATCTTCTTCAACCTCAAAAATCTTCAAACTCTAGCTTTTGCTATTTGATTTTGATGATTATGTATTTTTTTCTTTCAAATTGTGTGGAACTAGAGTTGTATTTATGTCTTATTTGAGTCTTAAAAGAGTTTTGTTTGAATTGGAATTTCAAAAAGATGAATTGCACTTGAAAACCCTATTTTTGGCGCCGAGCAGCGCTTGAGCGCCATGTAGTGGCACCGCAAATCTGATCTCTTTCCTGATAGAGGCGCCACCTGCTGCTCCCACTCTATAATTTCTTCAGTATTGTTGCGATAAACCTTTTGGATATTATTAACCAAAGAGATACATTTGTCTCATACACTATGAGAATGGTGAGAAGTACTATCCATTGGCCCGTATGTCCTGACACAATGTTAGAATTCTAGCTCCTACAAAGTGGTATCTCACTGATACAAGCACCTCTGGAACAACAACTTTCTCTTTTGATATCCAATTAAGGCGATTCAAAGTGAATTGAAAAGATAACTCAATTGGCTATAACTTTACTTGAAATAGCTTGTTTTCAATTCGAACGTTTACTAGGTCAGAAATGAGTTTCAATCTCGAGATAAAAATCTGGAACATACTTGTGTGGTTGAAAATTAATTTGTGTCTATATTTCACTCCTTTTTTTTTTTATTTCTAGTTGCATCAAATTGATCCTTAGTATTCTCGAATTTTCATTGTGAGGTTCGACACAACTTTTGAATTTACACTTTAGTCCCCAAACTTTGGATATTACAATTTTTCGCTTCTTTCAATTTCACTTTCATTCATCGAGTTTCACCTATAAACGAAATATACAATAAATTAGGCTATAATTGTTCAAATGAACTATCAAATGTCTAACTTTTTAGATCCAAATAAGTATATTAAATACACTTATCACTTACCTTCAAAAAATAATACTATATAGCATCACTTATGATAAAATATCATCTTTATATATATTATATAGACCAATATTTATCATTCAGCCCCTATTCGGTTTAGATAAATATCCGTTTTTAGTATATTTCATTAAAAGTTGATGGAAATATAGTTGAAAAATTGTAAATCTCATGGGATATATTGTTAAGCTGAACCAAACATATAATGTCACATAGATAAGTGATGTCTTTACTCCTAAAATCATTATCAATTAATTGCTAACACTTTCAATGAAGATTTTGAAAACTTGTAGTAATCCTAGGATTGGGAGGGGCAAGAGCCAAAGGGGGGAGAGAGGGCGCGGGGTTCTCATACCCACCGGCCATGGGCACGCTGTTTTCCCCATCCATCCAAATGAATTCATGACCTAACCCTAACCCAAACACCACTTAGCAACTGAGCTTCCCCAACATAAAAAGGATCGAACTCATTCTCTCACTCTCTCTCTCTTCATTTCTCCCATGAACTCACCAACAGCAACAAACCCAACTTAACAAGAATTGAAGAAAATCGAGTTATCACGTGATGGTAGTGGGATAAATCATGGTTAATTCAGCTCAATTTTTGGTGAATCCTTCCACAAATCCTTTCCACCTCTTCTCTGGTGAAGGTTAGTTCAATTTGATTCATCAAATTTGTCCATCTTTGAAGAAGCAGATAGGTTTTCAAATCAACAAGTGAAGCCATGGATCAACTAACATCTCATGGCCGTTCTTTGCCGCCTCCCTTTCACGCTAGAGATCTTCAGCTCCACCACCACCAGTTCCAGCATCACCAGCAACAGAACCCCGAAGATGAACAGAGCGGAAATAGCAATCCTAACAGGAACCTGAAGCGAGATCGCGATGAGAATTACGGTGTTTCCACAACCACCACAAGTTCGAACACCCCCCCATCTGGAAGCAAAGATCTAGTGCCAATCTCCGGGGAAGGAGAGGTTACAAGAAGACCTAGAGGAAGACCCGCCGGTTCCAAGAACAAGCCCAAACCCCCGATCATAATCACTCGAGATAGTGCAAATGCACTCAGATCTCATGTCATGGAAGTTGCCAACGGCTGTGATATTCAAGAAAGTATATCTTCTTTCGCTACTAGGCGGCAGAGAGGGGTTTGCATCTTGAGCGGCAGTGGCACTGTCACTAATGTCACCATAAGGCAACCAGCTGCACCAGGAGCAGTAGTGACCTTAAATGGAAGATTCGAAATTCTATCCCTATCAGGTTCGTTTTTGCCGCCTCCAGCTCCACCTGTTGCATCAGGATTAACCATATATTTAGCCGGAGGGCAAGGCCAGGTAGTTGGTGGCAGCGTGGTGGGGCCGCTGCTTGCTTCCGGGCCGGTGGTGATTATGGCAGCAACATTTGGTAATGCAGCATATGAGAGGCTTCCTCTAGAGGATGAAGAATCTCCGGTGCCTGGAAGTGGCCCCCTTGGATCTCCGGGAATTGTTGCCCAACAACAACAACAAGGGCAGCAGCAGCCACAACAACTTATGGCTGATCCTAATTCAAATCTTTTTCATGGGATGCATCCAAATCTCTTAAATTCATGCCAGTTACCAGCTGAGGCCTATTGGGGGACAGGTCGCCCTCCCTTCTAACGAAATAAAAAATCTGGATCTTTGATTTTCGCTTCAAAATCATTTTGCCTTCTTCTTAAATCTCTTTGAAAGTAGCTTTAATTTGAGTTCATGGTGTCATCTTGGTGATTATTCTGCCATTTGATTGAAGAGGGATGTACAAATACATGAATTATTTTGTGGTTTAATTTTATGACAACAGCTTTTTCACATTTCATGTGATATGAATTATTAGGAGTAGTATTACAGTTTCTCTTCAGTTCCTTTTTCTTCCTCCTCCTGATTTCTCGTTGCAGGTCTGATAGCTTGTCTGATAATCGTTCAGTCACTTCCTGCTGAAGAAAAGTAGAAAACATCCTTTCCTTACTGGTTTGTTTCTTAAGGTTTCCTATTTTAGTAATGCATCTCAACTTTGTTCATTTACATAAAATGCACCTATTTATAACATCTTTAAGATACCCCATAAAATTTCTGGCCTTAATAGTTACTTCTATTCCTATATATATACACTAGTCTTCTAACACGCTTCTTTTTTTTCCCCAATTCTCGCAATCATTTAATTAGTTGTTACCAGATTGTTTTGGGAATAGAGACATTGGAAATTTCGTACGTTAAAGAAAGTGAAAGTTTCAACTTCCAAGATCATTGACAGGACGAGATGATATTTTCACAGCACGCAAATTTGGCAAAAGGTAATTCAACAAGCTGTGGGAGCTATCTTATAGAAATGAAGCAAATGTATATTTTTTGAGGTTGATTTCCCACTTATAAGTTCATTTTCATTCATGACCATATAGGAATAGGTGTACACCCTCAAGGATCCTTAATTTCTTGATTTTTCTTAGATTAATGTTGAGTGTACACCTACACTAAGATAATCATGGGTCCCACCTCCTGTGAGAGGGGTTTCAACCGGAGTGTACAACAAACATAAGCGGTCTTGAGGGTACGCGAGTTGAACAACTGCACAAGGTCTTAGTATTGTAGGTACCAAAACATTTTTTAATATATATATATATATATATAATGTTTTACTAATTTTAGAATTTTAAATTTTTGTTATTATGTTATTTTAAGAGGCACAATATTTATGAAAAAATAGAAAAGGAAAATTATGTTACATTAATATTTTTTTAGTTTAGCATATTATTGAAAAAACAATTGTTTTTTTTTTTCCAAATTTTAAACTATCTAACTTTAAAAAAAAATTAATTAATTAAAATTAAACTATCTATTTTACCACCCCAATCCCAAATGCCCCATTTATTTAATAACTAATTACCAATCTAATAAGACATAATAAGACAATAAACAACCCAAAATCCAAGTGATTCAAGTGAAGAGTGAAAAGTTAAAACCCATGTCTCTTTTCACTATTTCCCTCTCTCACACCCTTTAACCCATGAAGAACAGCCAAATAGAAAACAGAAACTCCACCCTAAGTCTTTGTTGCTTGTTGTACAATGGTATAATATACATAGTAATATATCACCGTTTTAATGATTGGCACATCTTTGTGTTAGGCTTAAGGAACATAAAATGAGTAGTGCACATATCAACAACATGACTATTTGAATTGATTTACATGCTAGTGAAAATCTTGCGAAATCTTTTATTAAAAGAAACAAATGAAGCCTTTTATTTATTAACTTATTTTGAAAAATATTGGGTTGATTTTTGAATGCATTTATTGCTTATAAAATACTATTGACAATTTCTATTGCTATCGCATCTGCCGAAAGAAATTTTTCAAAATTGAAAAATCTTATTTGAGATCAACATGTTATAAGAACGATTGATTATTCTAGTTTTAATGTATGTTGAACAATATTTGCTAGAACATATTGGTTACAAAAGTTTAATTAGTGAATTTACTTTTAGAAATACGATGAAATATTTTTACTTGACTTGTTGCATTGCAAGGTTTACACGTGGTATATAAAGTTTTTGATTACAAAAATTGCTCATATGGAATTGCACAAAGAGTTTAGTGGCTTGGATGATTTCTTTGTTGAAGACGTGAATTTTGATGAAGTTTAGGAGAATCTTTTGAACTTTACTCTTACTTTTCTTATTAAAGACATGTAAAAAATAAATAGATATTTAAATGTTATATTTTGCAATAAAATAATATTATTGAAATATATTTTTAATTTCGTAAAAATGTACTATTTTAAAATGTCACACGAGCATTTAAAATTTCAAGGCTGGCCCTGACACTAAGGTTGTACACCCAGCACGGCTCTTTTCTTTAATGCTTTTTGGGGGTAGGTTACACGTGCGCTGCTCTAAATTTTGCTCCTTTTTGAGGCATAACTATCACGTCCATATCAAATAGCAGCATCGAACTACGGGATAAAGGTTACAGATGAGAGTTTTGATCGCCAAAGCTCTCTCTCTCTCTCGCAGTAAATGAATTGGAAAGGGACCTACAAACTGAGGGTAGTAATCAGTTTGTCTACACATTCATGAATTGTTCACTGAATTTGGACGATAGACAATACTGTGTCTCCTTCCTTCTCACATGCACCTGTCAATAGAATCATTAAAATTCGATAGGTTTTTTTTCCCTCACTATACGCAGTTTTCATCACTAATTAGGTTTCCTCCTTTTGCCACTACTAATCATCGTTTCTTATCTTTCAAAATCATTTTTTTTAATCTGATCTTTATTCTTCCAAATCTTAAATACTTCGTTCAGTATAATTCACTTCTTGAAACGTCTTCTTAATGTGCTTTGGGATGCACTGCTTTATCTACTTATTTTAAAAAAGATTCTGACATTATCGATCCATCGGAAATCCGCAGCGCTTTATGAGTTTTTAGTGACTGGAAGCTAGAATTCTAGGATGCTATCTTCTCTCAGATTTAATTAGTTTCAGGAAGAAAATGAAATAAATAAACTATTATTCCCAAAGAGCAGTTGTTTTCCATTAGTCGACAGAGTATTTGGATTTTCTTCTTGTTTGCAAAGTACATAAAAAGCCCTGTTTGAGCTTTGTTAGGAAAAATAAATGTATTTTAGAATTGTGATTTTGGGAGAATGTGTGATTAAAAAAAAAAAAAAATCGGTCTACTATAAAATTATTTTATTGAAAAATGTGTGATTGAAAATGAATTTTAAAAAAATATATTTTTTTTTAAAAAATGGGACTCAAATAAGCACAAGCATGTAAAACTCCAATTTTTAAAAATATTTTTACGACTTTCATTCTAACACCATGTTTGATACTCATTCTTCTAAAAATACATTTTTCTATTTCTTCTTTTCAATCACATTTTTCAATAAAATAATATCACATGAAAATTCAAAACTTTTAATTATTTTTTAACCATATATTTTTCATCAAATCACTATTTAAAATATATTTTTGGGAGAATAATGTGCATCAAACAGGGTGTTACCCTCAAAGGAAGCTCGGAACTCGAACTAGGCATTGGGTGGGCGATCTGGATCTTTCAATATCTAGAACTACCCCTTTACATTTTGGGGGATTTAGTAAAGGGAATCATTTGAGTTCAAGTAATTACATAATTTTTTTTTTCAATTTAGTAAAGGGAATCATTTGAGTTCAAGTAATTACATAATTTTTTTTTTCAAGAAAAAAATTGCGAACCAACTATACAAGTTATTTTTTCAATATTCTAGCAAAAATAAAAGAAATAAAATATACCACCAAGTACATATTTTAACATGTTCTTAATTCACTGCAAATATGTCACAAAATAGTATCTAATTTTTTAGCATAATAGCTTCTGATTCTGGTTGTTGCTCTGCATGTGAATCAAGAAGGTTTGTGTGACGGATAGCTCGTAAAGTGCAATTAGGAGGTAAATGAATGAGAATCTGATTCAAATGAATGAGTATGATTGATTAAGATACGTACTATCCGTGTCTTGCAAACTTATTACTAGGTGGGCCAAGTTATTGAGTTAGGGTGGATAAATTGTGTAAAAAAATTATAAAAAATGACAAATTTGGTGTTGGGCTTTATGGAGCCAGTTTTTGTTTGATCTGGTTGAAGACTCGAATAATATTTGTGTGATTTTTTTAATAAGAAATTTTCCGAGGCTTAGTCAATCGGCCGAAGCCGGATCTTTCATGGACAAGCCTTTTGGGGGTCTGAGGGCAGTTCCCCGGGAAAAATTTTTTTGCCCGTTTTGTAGCCCATTGTGAATCCTATGCGCAGGATATAGAAAATACAGTTTTGATGATTATGATTCTTTTTTATATAAAGAGAAAAAACTGTACGGCCGCACTTTGTATTTTTCCCTGATAATAGTGAAATCACTGCAACTCCGTGGACATAGACAAATTGGTTGAACAACATAAATATTATCTTGTGCGCATGATTTTTTTTTTTTTTTTTTTTTTTTTTTTTTTTTTTTTTTTTTTTTTTTTTTTTTTTTTTTTTT
>CAIGRP010113094.1:0-21729 GCA_903798385.1 Fraxinus cuspidata | reverse complement strand
AGTATTAATGGATCACTTGATTGATTAAATTCTTATGATAGCATTACATATTTTAACATATATACAATGTGTGGCCCACAATTTTTCCAACACATGCCACTATGTATATAGGTGGCGATGACTATGGAAGAGGCGCAAGCGACCCGTGAACAAACCACAAAAGATGGGTAGCGACTGTGAAGCACGACAGAAGAAGTCGAAAACTAGCAGACTTGTGGAACTCCTAAATGATGGACTGGGGTCGATAGTGGCGATAATATGCGGCAGCAGAATTCGACAAGTGATAGTGAGGTATAATAGCAAACTCAAACCGAGTATTAGTTTACCAATCACGATATCGTTAGACAGCAACAGCGAAAAAGGGAAGTTTGGGGTCGATGGCGATCGATTGTGGCGACCTATTGTGGATAATAGGGGTCGACAGTTGAATGGATTATAGGGGTGGTGGTCGGCGTTGGATTGCAACGCTTGGGTCAAGAATTGGAGGCTCGGAAAAGACTCCGTGGTAGTGGGCCTGATAAATTGTGATTAATTCAATGGGTTGGGCTAATAGTGGGCCTAGTAATGGACTGGGGTTTTGAGTATGTGAGTAATGGCATGGGGTTTAAGTTTTAGGCCAGTTTGTAGCGTTAGATTAATGGGCCATTGTAAGTGGGCTGAAAAAGTTGGCTTGGTGTAAGTATATGTAACGCACAGCTGTTAAGTGGGAAATGGAATGGATTGGGTTTTCGGACGATTTATTGAAATTGGGCTTGGTATGTGTGTGTGTGGAGGATTACGTACAGAAGCAACAATCGGCACTGAGATTGTTATTCTCGAACCTCTCTCTCTTTCATTTTTACTGATCGAAAATAACTAACAACTAAGCTAACAATTGATTAACCAGTGAGAAGTTCTCAGATTTATTTATTTATTTTTTTGAGCAAACTGAAAGACAGAAATGAAAGATAATTAGCATGTGACATCCTTTCCTTTCACTACGGTGGAAAACTTTGTTACTTTTTATTTTTTGACATTTTCACATTTATTTCTATCTTTCATTGAACAAAAGGTGTTCAACCATTTTCTCAATTAAAAGTTATGAAATAATGATTATACCCTAGTTCCAAATTTTTTCAAAAAGTGCAAACGAGTGGTAAATAAATTATTAAAATGATAATTAGTTTATAGTATTTATACCTTTCACTATTATTATGAAAAAGATCCATACCTTTCGTTTTTTTTTTCATACATTTTCACACTTAATTACACAATTAATTGCTCAAATTATTATTTCTATCAATTTTATTAATAAAAACTATGGAATGACGGAGATACTCTCTTAATTTAAATAAAAGTAATTACAATATAGTGCCAATTTTTTTTTTAAAAAGTACAGATGTGTCCCATATAAATCATTGAAAAATTAGAAATTTAAAAAATAAATTTTCTTAAATTTTATTTTTTAAAATATAAGGATATATTCATTATTTTACAATTTTATTGAGAAATTGGATGAAAATAAATAGAAATGATGGCTTGCGCAATTAAATATTTAAATAACGATGAAAATGCCAAAAATGAAGGGTATGAACTTTTTCACAATAAATGAAAT
Organism: Fraxinus cuspidata; assembly: GCA_903798385.1. Lineage (NCBI taxonomy): Eukaryota > Viridiplantae > Streptophyta > Magnoliopsida > Lamiales > Oleaceae > Fraxinus > Fraxinus cuspidata. The sequence continues at coordinate 20,135 of CAIGRP010113094.1, read as the reverse complement.
ATAGAGACATTATGTGTTAATTACACTTTTTATAATTTATTTGGAACACATTTGCACTTTTTAAAAAAATTCAGGGTTATGATTGCAATTAATTCTTTCTTTTTCTTTTATTTAAATAAAAGAGTATTCGTCATTCCATAACTTTTAGTTGAGAAAATTAATGAAAATGACCTTTTAAACGATTAAGATGGAAATAAGGGTCAAAATGCCAAAAAAATGTAATGAAATGACGTTTTTCACAATAATAATGAAAGGTAAAACGTTGTGTGCTAATTACCCCCAAAAATTAACTACTTTCTACTACTGATACGTACCTCTAGGTTGCTGCCTATTGTTTTGGTTTTTAGTGTTGGTGGTATTGGATGTTTGATAAGAATTGAAATATGTTGTCCAATTTTTTTTGTATTGCTAACACATCATTTCACATTAAAATGTTACCTATTTTTTAACATAAGAAATGTGACAGAAAAGCTGGATATGTTGATTTAAAATAACGCGCCAGTAATTAATTTGATGGATAGCATATTGGACAACAAATTTCAACTTGTTTGATAAAGGCTAAAAAGTGTTGGTTAGTGGTGGTTGGTTTATAAGGCTACCATGAAACGCTGCATGTGGTGAACCACAATTCGGTCAAAGGAAGAAAGCTCTTGCTACAATACCAAAGTGATGCCGATTGCAACAAATAAGAACAATAAGGAAGAAGAAAAAGAAAGTAGGAAGTGTCGAAGAAGAAAGAGAAGGGGGATTAAACGGACGGAAGGGAGAGAAGAATAGAGACTTTAGGAAGAAAATATCAATCTTCATTTCATATCATTCTTTTAATTACATTGCATAATATCCCTTCTTATGGGGTTTCAAAAGACCCTAATATAAGTAACGAAATAACGTAAAATCAACCTTCGTCACGTTTCCTAAAATACGCGAAACTAAATATATTAACATCAATTATAATATTAAGTGACTAGTGGACAATGAACAAAGAATAAGTAAAGAAAAAAGAGGAGAAGAAAGTTCAAACAAAAATCAGGGATCTCAATTTTAACAACCCAAAAGAACTTGTGTGTAGAAGTTCATCAACGGTTGGTGGAGACGAGACGAAGTGTCATTTACTTAAGTGTACCATTTGGATCAGTTTCGCAAGATGAATACTTGTTAAATGCTGTGAAATAAACTGAACAGATGCAGAAAATACAGACATTGTTGGCTGCAGTACATTAGAAGAAATTTCGATTGACACTCTAAACTGATATTATGAATATATTTTACTATCAATTAACTTGATTATACAGTCGAGTGCAGTCAATTTTAAGCTAAATCAATCCACGATACAAGCTTGTCGAGCCACAAGTTTCTAGCTGCAAACTTTCTAGATGTATTGGGAGTCGTACAATTTATGAACACCAAAAACAATTCATGCACTGCAAATCTACAGAAAGAAAAAAGGATTGATTATCCTGTTTCCCCAGATTTCATACAGCACTAGTTCACAATTGTATGTGTAAATATACATAATATAGTGTTGTAGGTTTGGGACTTTGGGTAGATGATAAATGCACGAAAAAAAGGTAATAAATCAACAAAAAGTGCGCCAAATTGGTACCTAATGAAGTTTGTAGCAACAATATTCACTCAGCTTTTGGTCTGATCTCAATCCCTTGAATGATGACACCATTCTTCCAGTTTCCACCCTTTGTCTCTGTCAAACTTATTTCCATATCCAAATCTTGTTCTCCATCCACGAAAAACTCTCCCAACTCAACTTCCATCCATTTATCTGCTCTAACCTTGGGATAATCGGTAATGCGCTCCGAGGACAAATCACCTCGCCGTCTATATATATGAGCCAACCGATGATTGAAAAATATGCGCCTAGCCCTAGGCACAATCTGGGACCTATGCCCTTGTTCTCCCTCTGGATCTAAACACACTATTCGTTTTGCACCATCCCGCCCACTAATTCCTACTGTAGCCTCAGCAGGATGATACTCAAAACCGTATATTCCTGATTTTGAAGTGAACACAAGGTAAGCTGCATATGTAGTTCCTGAAGACAGCATGCTAGTGTTAATCTTGCCACAAATTTCAAACCAACACACATCAAGAAGCTCTGCCACCTCAGGAAATCTGAAACAAACGTGAAATGAACCATCAGCATTCGAAATAATTAATAGAAGGAAAAGATACTTGTTCTTATGCTAGGTAACAGTAAAACCTTGACTCTGGATGAGGGATCCATTGCCAATATTCAGGTGTATCGCCCCACACAATGAAGAGGTCCCTTGCAGCCAGCATAAAGCACTTCTTTCCTGTCCCTTTCTCCAATGAAAAGCTCTGCGCATACTATAATGAATGAGATCAAAATGAAAAGAGACACCATCACAAGTGACAACGATAAACAAACCTTCAGTCAATTTGTACCTTGGTTGAGCACTGGGCATTGATGCATAAGATTATTGAACTTTGGACATTTAGAGGCACAAACATATTCAATGTTGTATAACATAAATTGAGGTTTATGCCAGTGATCTTGGAATTATAACCACAGAACAATTGCAATAGTAAGAACAACACTAAATTTATTATTTTAAGAAATAAGAACCAAAAAATTAAACCTACAAGTATTCATGTCAATTATAATGTAAATTTCAAATTTATTTTTCAAATTTTCTTGGTCAGGTTCGACTATAATGAGCAATCTACCACCACCTCACCTCTTGTAGAAAAAAGTTAATAATTTACCTAATTTTCATTTGCAAAAAATAATCTGAATAATACCATCTGTCTTTGACCCATGTTATTTTGGAATAATATATTTTAACATAATAGATTTAAACAGAACGTGTGGTTTGAAAAAAAAAAAAGTTATTGTTGTAATTGAAAATATTATTTTATAAAAAAATGTGTGGTTAAAAATTAATAGAATAACGAGAATCAAAATTTTATTGTCACTCGGACTTATCCAGATAAAGCAGCTTAATTATTATTTACGCAAAATTCACGAAAATAATATCTTTTGAATTTACATTGTTACCTTAATGCCACCGTCGATAAGGATTGGATTATCACAGAGGTGGAAATAAAGCTCTTTCTTGGATCGAAGTTTAGCCAGAACCGAATCATCGCCGTCAATTGAACGTAAAATGATGTCACGATAATCAGGCGGCAAAAACCGCTCCCAAACGGCGTCGGATTCCGCCGCCGACCGGAATGTCGGAGTCACCAAAGACAGTCTGCAGGCATCCTTGGGGCTCATCAGCGACAACGTGGCGGCTATACAACCCTCCGGCAGCGCTTGGAAATCATTGTAGCTCTCAACCGACATCGTGTCTCTCTCTCTCTATCTCTCCAACTTCTCTCTAAATTTATTGGATTGGATGTGTGTTGATGGTAGGGGGATATTTCCATTTATAAACGCACCGATGGTTAAAAAAGGATATTTATTACTGTCTCGTTCAAATCTTAAATGTCATTTCATAATTATAGGTCAAAAGTCTATTTAGTCCTTAGCTGACTCTATATTATGTTAGACTAAAAGGATAAAATTGTCTAAATAAAATAACGTTTATCATCTGTTTTCTGAAAAATAAAAAATTATTTTTGGAGAAAATTCATACTTTCGACCAGTCACGTGCTCGTCATTTGGATACGAGTGCCTCGAATTAAAAATTGAATATATGATTGTTGCACTTACGAATTTACACTTTAAATATACAATATTAATATTTAATTAATAAATTTTTAAAAAAGTCAAAAGCTACTTCTAACATTGAAAAGTTGATTTTAAATATATTTCATTAATTTTTTAAATTTGCCACGAGAAACATGACGGAAATAAAGTTTTTTTGAACGTAAAATAGAAACCTACCAAATAAATCATCGACTTGATTAGATTACTTAGTGGCGTGGCATTGACGTAGACATAGACATTGACATTGACATTGGACCATTGGTATTGGCATTATGAAATCTTAGCCACGAAGGTTATGCCGGTTGGAATTAGGCAATAAAATATATTCTATTCTATAATCATCTCTTTATGACTTTATCTTATATCTCTTTTTGAGAACAAATCTTTATCTTTTTGGAACAAGCCGTTTTTTGCTATAAATAGAAGGGAATGGTATATTCACCTCTCTCTCTCTCTCAATTCAATTTTCTTGCATACTTGATACTTCCAACGCAAGGAAAAAAATAAATATTATGAAATTAATCATTATTTAAAGAATCTGAAATACAAATAAATACTTTTATCTATTTAGCAGTTGTTTAATCTTTATTCTTTTAAAATATTTTTTTTTATTTATCTTATTTTTAACCATACATTCTTCGATAAAATAATATTATACCAAATTCAAAACATTTCTTTATTTTTTTAATCACATATTTTTCCTTAAACTACTATTTCAAAATGCATTTTTAACAAAAATGGTCGTCAAACAAGGTTTTATAAGCAAGAATTGGAAGGCTAATTCCATAATGATAGTATGCGAACAAAAAAGTAAGTTAAAGAAAAGGGTAATTAGCACATAACGTTCCCATATTTCATTATTATTGTGGAGAACGTCATTACCCTTCATTTTTTGACATTTTCACATTTTATTGAGCAAAATGTCATTTTCATTTATTTTCTCAATTAAAAATTGTGAAATAAGGAATATATAATTCTCTTTAAATGAAACAAAAACAAAAAGAAAAAATATTATAACCATAGTCCCAAAATTTTTTAAAAAGTTCAAATGAATCCAAATAAATTATTGAAAGGGTAATTAGTGCATAATGTCCCTACATTTCACCCTTATTGCGAAAAAGTCCGTACCTTTTATTTTTTTGACATTTTTAGTCTTAATTACACATTTGATTGCTCAAATCATCATTTACATCCAATTTCTCGATAAAGAACTGAGAAATAATTAATATACCATCATATTTAAATAAAAATTATATTTTTTTAATTTTTAATTCTTTAATAATTTATTGGTGACTTTTTTACATTTTTTTTTTTAAAAAGTGGTATTATAGTTGCAATTAATTGTTTAGCCTTTTAATTTAAATATGAAGGTATATTCGTCATTTCATAGCTATTTATTGAGAAGTTAGATGGAAATGAATAGAAATGATGGTATGCGCAATAAAATGTGTAATTAAGGGTAAAAATGCTAAAAAAAAAGGGTAAGGACGTTTTTGCAATAATAATGAAGTGTAATTAGCACAATAATTTACTTGTGACTCATTTGCACTTTAAAAAAAAAATTGAGATTATGATTGCAATTATTTTTTTTCTTTTTATTTAAATAGAAGAGTATATTTGTCATTTTACAATTTTTTTATTTAAGAAAATTGATGAAAATGATCTTTTGCGCAATGAAAGGTGAAAATAAAGGCGAGAATGCCAAAAAATGAAAGATATGAACGATTTCCACAATAATAATAAAAGATAGCGACGTTATATGCTAAATATCCTTAAAGGAAGTAAAGGAATTATTTCATTTTATTTCCAGATTTTATGTATTGAAAGCTTAGTAGCTAAGGTTTTACTTTATTTTTTTATTATGTTTTTTCTTTAGAGAAAAAAAAGTATGTATTATAGGAACAAAATAATAAAGAGACCATACCACGCCTTTTGTGTGGAGAAAGATCCGCGTAAGAAAGAAGATACTCTGCATGTTTACACGTCGGCCACATGGAGATAATCCATAAACAATTGGGTCTTTTAATTTCACATTAAAGAGTTGTTTGATAAAATATTAACAATTTTTTTATAAAAGTTGATGAAAAATATGATTAAAATATGGTAAAAGTTACAGATTTTCCTAAAATGTACAGTGTTGAAACTTAATTTAAAAAATTGATAAATTTTGTAAAATTTAATTATTTGGTGAACATCTAATCTGAAAATTATTTTTAACTGAAAATTATTTTTATCTTGATATTCACTTATAGAATTAAAAATATTGAAATAGAAAATATCTTTTAGATTTCAACTCCACAAGACAAATAATATTATATTAACTCCTATATAATAAAATTTAAAATTTATATCAATAAAATATAATGAAAATACTAATGAATAAGATTATAAATTATAAATATAGATAGTTGTAACATCATTAAATTAAATATTAATAAAACAAATAAAAAAAATTGAAAATTGGCATCAAGTCAAACCGAGCATATGACACGGGCTAGCCCGTGCTCGAGCCTAGTCCCGGAATTTGGGCTTGGCTCAAACCGGCTCAAGCTTTTTTCGAGCCGAGGCGCGAGTCAACCGTTCATTTGCCATCCCTAATTTGACCCAAAAGAAAGATCGCAATTAATATGCAATTGAACACTTTTTCAAGTTTATAGTCACTTTATTTCAAAGTTTAATTAGTATCTTATATTTTTTTACACATCTACCTTAGTTAGGCAATGTTATCAGAGAATTTAGTCACCAATTTATAACATTAACATCATATCTTAACATGTGAAAGACTCACAGTACGAAAGAGATAAGACTTCAAGACTATAAACACACAAAACCCCACCAAAGTTCTCACTGAAAAGGCCAATTATCCATTGACTATGGTTCCACCATTGGGATGGAGTCCACACTTGAAGCAAGAAACACATGTGACGGAGCAACCTCTATTGGCTGCCCGGCTCTCTGCGATAGCACTTGTTTTCCAAAATTAACAGCCTCTTCTTCACTGAATGAAGCTGGAATAAGAGGTGTCCAAATTGGACCAGGTGCCACCCCATTTACGCGTATTGCCTTGTTCAGTCGAGTAACTTAGCATTTCCTTTGAATGCATTCACCGATGCTGTGTTGATTATGGAACTTTCTTCCTTCGTATGTTTCAAAGCGAGCCTGCGATGCGACCACACAATTAATCGTGTTCAGTACTCAGTATTACACTGAACTAGACCGATCGTTTGATTTTCGAGTCAAATTGAGCAAGATCACCAATTTTCGAGTTTCGCATACAAAGTCTTGAAAAAGGTAGTAAGAAACACCGTAATGTTTTTCTAATATAATAAACTAATATAAAAAAAATTGTAAAATTCTGATTAAAGCTAAAATTAATTAAACTTATAAAAAACAATAGCCACCGACAACGGCGCCACAAATTTGAATGTTAGATTTTTCGCAAGTGAACGAGATCGTGAACAAGTAATAAAGTAGTGAATAGAGTGTTGAACTCACGGGGACTACGTGTTTGATCGAGTTAAAATTAATTGCAACTTTAATCGAATAACAAACAAATTTTGTGATTTTTTTATACTAATCCCTAAATTATCAATTAAACTAATGAAAGTAAGTAAATGTATTTTTTAAATATGTGAAGATGCATTGCTAAGATGTCAGTTGTTTTCAGTTAAAACCAAACCAAAACTTCATTTTTTTATTTTTGAAAATAATTTCTCAAAATGACAAAAAGAACGCATTTTCAACAATATCAAAATGGACACTCAAAACACAAAACTCAAAATGAATTCAAAATTCAAAACTGAAACACAAAGAAAACACTCCCTTAGACAAATATACTTTTATAACATATAGTTTATAAAATTCATAACTTATAATCGCTTATGAGCACTTTCAAAGTTACCATTAAGGTGCTCGACAGAGAAAACTCCCTCTTAACCAAAAAATAGAATTTATAATCAAATGTAATGGAGATCTTATTCATTTTATGCCTCTCTTAGAGGTGTTCCTAAAATGTGTGTGACCTTGTCCTGGCCGACATGGATTATTAGAAGACCATACCATTAATAATTAATTCTATTTAACAACTACTAACCAACCCACAAAATCCCACCAAAATTACAGTGTTCAGACAAAAGGCTGGATCAAAAAGCCTCATTAGGCATTGACTATGGTTCCACCATTGGGATGAAGGACTTGGCCAGTTATATAAGAAGAGTCCACATTGCAAGCAAGAAACACATACGATGGAGCAACCTCTATTGGCTGCCCTGCCCTCTGCATTGGCACTTGTTTCCCAAAATTTTCAGTCTCTTCTTCAGTGAAAGAAGCTGGAATAAGAGGGGTCCAAATAGGACCTGGTGCCACACCATTTACTCGTATACCTTTGTTCACAAGCTGTAATGCAAGTCCTCTGGTGAATGCCACAATAGCCCCTTTCGTCGATGTGTAGTCGAGTAACTTTGCGTGTCCTTTGTATGCATTCACTGATGTTGTGTTTATTATGCAACTCCCTTCCTTCATATGTTTCAAAGCATGCCTACAACCAGATATATAGATCATGTTCAGTACGCAGTATAAGTAGCCAGTGCCTAATCATATCATCAGTAACTTACCTAGCCATGAAGAAGTAAGAAAAAATATTGGTTCTAAACACCCTCTCGAGCCTTGATTCATCAATTTCTTCAATGGAGTTTGCCTCGTGTTGTTCAGCAGCATTGTTAACAAGAATATCAATTCTTCCATAGTTCTTCACCACTTCTTCAACAACTCTTTTGCAATTCTCATCATATCCGAGATCTGCTGGTATTGCCATCGGGTCTTTTGCATCAGCATGTTTAGCTTTCATCAACATTCCAAGGGTATCCTTCGCATCTTTTTCCTCATGACCCTTCACATATGTAAAAGCCACCGTCGCACCCTCTAGAGCGAAGCAGTGGCACACGGCTCTCCCAATGCCTGAATCACCACCTGTAACTAGCGCCACTTTACCCTTCACAGTGAACAGAGTGAATCAAAATTCAAGAATGATAAAATTTCGTATGCTTAATAAAAAATGATAAGTTTACTGTGCCAAATGTACTAACTTGAAGCTTGTTGGCGGGCTTATATTCTTGGCTAGCAGCCTGTGGAGTTGGGTCCATGGCATGCTCTTTTCCAGGCTGAGTTTCTTGCTTCTGTGGTGGGAATTTCTGATCACCAGATGCCATTGATCTTACAAACAATACTAATCTTTTTACTGTAGAATTTGTAGAAAACTGGGTTTTGTGTGTAGGAAAAATGAAACCTATCAATGGTGGCTAACGCTCTGGAAATCGAGGAATTTGTTGGTGGTGGATAGATATAGATGCGTTTGAGGGAAACTGTGAATCGTAAAAGAATGAGTGCGTGTAAGAACGTGGCTAGAGGCGAAGTTTCCGTGTTTGTTAGCTTAGGGCGCATGCGGCGGACACGTCTATTGAAACGGACGTCATGACTCGGGACTAGATTTGCATGAGCCATTACGTGCCGATAGGATCGGAAATTGTATTATCTTCAAACACCTTTTGATGCTTAGTCGTGTTTGTAGTAGAATTTGATAATTAAAAGAAAAAAGTGACTTAAAAACATGTTCGAGAGTTGTTTATATACGAATAAGTATTATGGATCTCTTAAATATATGAATAAAAAGTAATTTTATGAATCTGGTACAAACAAACCCATAATGTGTCCTCCGTAGATATGAAGAATATTTTATATTAGAAATTGGTTGTTTATAAGTATTTATAGCTTACGCTAGAGTGAAAAGATGATTTAACCACTAATGATAAGTGATACAACAGATTAAAAAGGGTGTCTTCAAGAGAACTGCCTAACTACAAGATGATCTTTACTTAGTGAACCATCAAAAATAAGTTTCAAGAAACTCTTGATTTTAATTTTTTAAAATAGCTCTCTTTTTATTCTTGCTTTATAATAATTGCATTTAATAAGCTACATATTTCAATAATTTACTTCTTAAATTATTCAAATTATATTGAAATTGATTGGTAAGTGGCATAAAAAATATTTAAACGAAAGATAAGCATATATCAAGAAATGTTTACTAAAAAAAGCAAAATGAAGAGTCATATTATAGAGCATTATTGAAGTGTATAAAAATAATACTCTTCAATTTTAAAATGCTCTTTATAATTAAGGATTCTCTTGGAGGTGCTATAACATGCTATGCTAACAACTAATTTAGCTCTTGGGCAGCAATTAAACAAATTTAGCAGGCAAGAGAGGCGTGGTAAGAGAGTCCGCTAGCTAGCTAATCATTCGGGGAAATGAAGACACGAAGAAAGAGTTATTTGTAACATGATTTTGGAAAAAAGTGGTAGTAAATGGCAATGTGCTTCATCCGAGTATGATAAACTGGATCAAATGTAAGATAAGTAGTGTCAATATTGTGCTTTGTTTAGAATTGTCTAATTTGCTTAAATTATGCATTGATAGTGGAGTAGTTAATAACTCGATAGTAATTGTAAGAAATGTGTGGTTAAAATTAAATTTTGATCAACTTAAGGAAATTCCGAACTTGCACATTGTCACAAAATTACAAGTCGGTGCTGGAACTAAACTTTTAATTTTTTGTACAAGAGATAGGATGCATAGAAACAGTGAAAATAAAATATAAAAAATTAAATGGACGCATTCTCTACTAAAGAAAAATAATTATACAAATTAATTGGAGGATGTCTATAATCAATGGTGTGCTATCCTCCACGGTTTTCCTTATCATGTAAGCATTTGGGATGATTGGCACACTTTTTGGAGCAATCCACATCTCCATTGGAAATGCTTAAGACATCACATAACGCTATTGAGAAATTTTGATAGCCTACGAAGCATTAGACGATTCAAATGAAGCAAGAAGTGGATAATTTCTGGTTGTAGGAGTTGCTTGGGTGTAGAGAGATTTTTTTTTTTTTTTAGATATTGCGAGTTACTTTTCACATTGTCATTGGACTAATTGTACGTCAAGGTTTTTTAGCGACCTTTGTTTGCTGCTATCTTTCTTAGGGTGTGTTTGTGTCATATTATTTTGAAAGAATGTATTCTGGAACAGTAGATTGATGAAGAATGTGTGGTTGAAAAAGAAAGAAAAGTTATTGACGTGATGGAAAATATTATTTTATTGAAGAATGTGTGGTTGAAAATGAGTAGAAGAATGAGAATGAAAAAAAAAATGAGTACCAAACAGGGGCATAGTATTTTTATCATATTCGTTGATGAAATTAAATGAGATACTTGAGGCTTAATGAATATTTCCTTTTGGATTTAAAAAAAACGTACACAAGTCACAATATGATCAATTTTGCCAAATTAATTGTTTAATGTCCACCAATTTTGCTGGTTACATTTTCATTGATGTCTTCATTATCAGTGTTCTTTCCATTGATTGTGAATTGATATTAGTTAATTGACTTGCAAAAATATGTAAACCCCATCACTGGTTCATATAAATACTAGGACTTTCCTTCCTCCATCAATGCTTCATTCTTTGCTATCTCAGAAAATACTATTTCTTTCATTATCAAATTATGGCTGAAAATACAGAAAATTCTCTGTACGCAACCATCTTCAGATTTCTTGTATAGTCAATTCATTTGAAAAGAATAGTATATCTCAAGTGCAGATTTGAAATTATCAAGTGAGAAACGGGTGGCGATCAGTTTGGGAACTCAACGCCACGGCAGCTTGCATGTGCGCGACGTGTAAAGCCACAAATGACACAATTGTCACAACCTACCATTTTTTAATTGTTAAAACAAAAACCCACCAGTTACTTAAACAGCCACCTCTTCTGCCTCTCTAAATTCTGGTTTTTTCTTTTCTATTTTTTTGTTGGTTGATCATACTTGTTATTCTCTCTGTACAATGGCGTCTTCTTGGACACGTTTTGCTATTGTTTTGCTTCTGCATGTCATCCTCTTGGTGCAATTACTTCCAGTACACTCTGATGGTACTCTCTCTCTCTCTGTGTATACTTGTGTATTTTCTGTTCTCTTTCTGAAATTAATACTCCCGTTTTCTAGAATTTTTTTAATTTTACTGCTAAAGGGTAAAATTAGTGGGAAACTATACAAACTGATGTAATATGTGAATCCTTTTTATGAATATGATGAAAAAAAAAAAAATTAAAATGGAAACTTTTTATTAAGAAAGTGATAAAATTATTTCCACAACTAGTAAGAGAGTCTCCATGTAAATTGTCATATAATAGTTTAACCCAAAAAAACTAATTCATGTGGTTCTTCTGCTTACAGTTCTATTATTCCAAGAAATTTGATACTTCTGCTGCTTTATTGTATGCAATTTTGACCTACAAAGTAGCCGAGATTACAGTTGAGAAGTTATTTACGAATTTCTTTCTTCTTTCTATGGTTTGCGCCATGTAAAAGACGATACTGGATTTATAGAAAAAATGAAAGGAAAACTAGGGTTCTTTCTTTGTCCTTGCGATATGTGGTGGTTTCGATCGCGCTGGGCAGGGATGTTTGTAGAAATGTTTTGGATAATGAATTTGGGAAAATATAAGCATGAAAGCTAAGCATAGTGTAAGTTGCATGGTTTTATACTCAGTTTCCAATCATTCAATCCTGCAGACGCAGATGATCATCTACTTCAAGGAATCAATAGCTTCAGGCAATCTGCAAATGTTCCACCTCTCGCAAAGCACGGTAATGCTAATTGTGTAGCCGAAGAAATTGCTGATGAACTGGAGGACCAGCCGTGTGCTTCCAACACTGCATCAAACACGCAACTAGGCAACTACCAGAGTCTTATGAAGAAATGCAACATAGACATGAATACCACAACCGACGGGGTAATACTGCCCGTGTGTGTCCCAGATCGGGTTGCGCCTCTTGTGCTCTCCAATTACACTCAGTCTCAGAATTCAAGATATCTGAACAATTCCGGGTACACTGGAGTAGGCATGGGACATGAAGATGATTGGACGGTCTTAGTTTTAACCACGAACACACCAGGAGGCAGCTTTGCAAATAAAGCTTGTTTGCTAAATATCATTACTTCGAGTCACTTGGTATCACTGTTTTTGAGCGTGTTTTTCGCATTCGTAGGTTAAAAGCCTTGATGTTCTTGTATATGTAACGTGTGTTTCCTAATGTAATTTGCTGTAATGTAGTTTGGTAATGAACGGCAAAACTGAATGGGGAATGTATTTTCTCTTAATGAGGTGTTTGTCTCTTTTTTTTGGCAACTATCTATTAATTGGTTCTGTGGTATCCACGTTGCAATGAAATAGATAGCAATTTGGGAGGAGACAAACAGAAATTCTTATTCATTTAAAGGTATTAAAACATTCTAATATGGTCTCGGAAAGAAAGAAAATAATCCCATATATCGTTTCAAACATATTTTCGATGATTCAAGTTTTATATATTGTCGAAAGATCAGTAACCATATATGTGTTTTACACTTGAACTACACAGAGCAACTTGACCCAGTCACCGTACGAGTCTTCCCTAGGAGTCCACCTATCATGTCGACGGGATTCGTGAATGTCTACTATGCATAGAAGAACGTTCTTTCCCTGTCCATGTAGCTTCTTTCTTCTTATGATGTATCCCGACCAGAAAACTTTGTTTCATGCCGATAAGAATGTGTTCCCTTTTGTGATGCTTATGATGGTACTTTTTCCCTATACACGACTCCTCTCCACCATTGGAGCGGGCTGGCGCTTGACTAGCCGACTTTTCAAGCTGATGGGCAGATACATATTGTTTCTCATGCTTACGAGTCTTCATCGTGCATGTTACTTCCTTTTCTTCGTGGTGGTGATGGGATCTAATCACATAATTAAAGAATAAATAAACATATTTATCGGCAGAGGCAAGCTCGATAAAATATCCAAGGTTTAGCAATCATGAAAAGAAAATAAAGTTTATTTTGATCCATTGTCATGCACCAACAGGAGAATATGAAAGCCACTAAATGATTAAATATCAAAATAAAAGAATTTAACACATAATATTATTTCATTTATTCACTTGAGTAGATGATCATGTAACACGGTGATGTCTTCAATCGTCCACATGCTTATATTTCAGAATTCCTTACCTGAAAGCATGACAAGTATCTTCCTTCAGGGGGAGGTGGTATGCTGAGCCTCTTTAAATCATCCCGTGGATTTTGTCTTCTGATCTTGTAAAAAATAATTTAGGATAATGGTAGTTGTACACCATGCCGTATGGCATGGTGTACAGCCCCCTCACATGTGAGGGGGCCCATCATGAATAAAAAATTCATGGGCCCCCTCTATGTGAGGGGTTTATACACCATACAATCATGGTGTACATGTAGCATAGTTCAATAATTTATGGAATTTCAGAATGCATTCCGTTCGAGTCTTAACATGGATTGCTTCTTGGTGTTAACACAGGTGTTAGCATCTAATTCGCCCCGTATTTCAAGCCTTGGGGGGGCTGTCATTTTGACTCGCACATATTGCTTGGGGCTTCAATCCAAGACTTCTTATGCGAACAACAGTACCCAAGGTATTTGAAAGACCGGTGAAATAGCTGCTAAAACTTCTCTTTTTCCCCTCAAAAACTAGTTGATGTGTATATACTAATCTAGAACATGAAGATTGAACATACCGCGGAGCTCGAAATGGTCTTTCTCGTCCTCCAAACCGAAGTTGTCCTATTCTTTCTTAACGCCAAGACAACCTCCGGTCAAACACGATGACTTTAGAGCTCTCATCTGAGTATAAAATATAGCTGTATGAGCAGGAGAAGTTTGACATACCTAGCCTTCTTGCAATCCAACCAGACATCCTGCCTATCGTAATCAACTCTAATCTCAGAATCATCTAGGACAGTATGATGAGATTCCTACAAAAAAGGTATAACTTAATGGGCATCAATAAAGCTTACAGGGCAGATACAGTGGTTAACAGTTTCTTGCTGACATGACTATTAGAAAAACAACACACGATAAAACCACTTTCACAATCAAGTTCATTCATTTTAGTTTTACTTCCAGTCATCGCTAGAAATCATTAACAGAAAGTAACATGTCAATTTTTATGTATTTTTGATAAGTAAACTGGTAAGTCAAAAGTTTTAGGTGTGTGTAGCTTCTAAAGGGTGGAAATGCCACAGGAAAAGAAAGTTGCATGGATGATATTTCAGAAATTGAAGCACAGGCAGGAAATTATTACCAGACAGAACATGACATGATGACGAGAATCACCTGTCAGGAGGAGGGGGAAAATGGAAAAGGAAAGCTATGAAGAGATTGGAGAGTTAATGGTTTATAAATGGGAAAATAGAGAGGCAGGGGAAGAAATGAGACTTGAGCTGGAATCTGAGGCAACATGCAACCAGTATTAGAGATCGGGAAATCTCATTTAAAAGTTAAATCGAATACTTAGCAGAATCAGAGGAAAATGCTTATGCAACTGATAGTCAACGAGTTCGAAAACCAATGTCCCAGTTTTTTAAGAAGATGATGAGAGATTAAAGGTCTTTCAAGGAAATGATAGCAGAAGTGTTTCTTATTCTTTATCGTTAAATGAAAACTAATATAAATTCAATTATTCAAAGAAATGGGGGAAGCTACATAGAAGAGTAATACAAATCAGTTCCTATTTGTTTAAACCAGCTAAAACCTCCATGATCAATAAAGCATAGGGGATTGTTCCTTTACCCACCCGCCCACCACATCCTCCCGACAGCATGAATCACCTTGAGCTCGTAAAGAATAGAACTTGTTCCACATTTTCACCAGTATTGAAATTCCAGACTGGAGAAGTGAGAATCTGCTTGAAGATCCACACTAACCGCAGAGTCACTGAAACAAGCTTGTTGTCTAGAAAATAGTAAATTGTAAGTGTGGTCAATCGTCAACAAGGTGGCCGATAGAGAGCAGACCACGCTCGATTCTTAAGTTCTCTTAAGTGATTTTGTTTAATGAAACAATAATCAATCTTTCAGTGTAAATTTTTAATGTTTTCATTCCGTTAGTGGGTATTCATGGTGTTACTCATAGTGAGGTTACTAGTATAGGTAGGTATCAATGAAGTAGAAAACTATCAACCTGTGAATCACTGGAAGGTTCTGTTAACTTGGGACAGATGTAGCGCTGAGCTTCCATGCAGTTTACACAGAAGTCATGTTACAAAACTGAGTGTACCCTGCAAGAGTAGTAAACAAATCACTACCAGTCTAATCTTCCCTTAGAATGTGACTAGGCATTTTTCCAAGAATGACACCATAGAATCATGCTTGCTTCGGCTTAGCATCAGCTGCACAGGTAGTTAATTCTAAACATCCATGAGCCAGGCAGGTCTCGAATTGTATTTGTACTCTAGAGAGTCGATGAGTTTTCCTTACTCTCTTATTGGTTTTTATTCTTGTCAAGTCAGATAGGTGGGTCCCATTTAGCCATGTGGCAGGATATTTTTGATAAGGTACAAAACCCATTTAATTTCTAGGCACTCAGATAGAGGCAAGGTCTAACAAGTTGGAAATTTCAGATAGGAACAGATGAGATTAAGACATGTTTTGATGGCTACGACTGGATTAAATGATAATAAGTTATATAAAAGGTCAAAACTAAGATTTCCGAAATTCTCTATCAGGCCTCTTATCTCTCATCTCAGGGTTAACCTCCTTCCTCTTTGCTATCAATTGGTTGTAGAATTGCTAATTTATTCAAGACACAACTTGTGTCTCCAACACCACCAGATCACTCCCTCCCAGGCCACAAGCATGTATCACAAATAGAGGGAACACCACATACCCCGCTCAACCATCATGCACTACGGTATTTCATCACCATAATTAGAAATTTCATCGTTCAAACAGGTCATATGCCCGTTACTCCACAACACATTCACCCGTAACTTGGCTAATTTCTATCAAATCCTGTCCCATTACACTTGACTATTGCTTAATTCTTGTGTTCCTTCCTAGTGAAGCGACTGTGGGTGGTAAGTTGGTAACCACATCAATTATCTTATAGCCTTAAATTGTTGCTTTGCTACAAGATTAAACATGGTCAAAAGAAAAAAGGATACTTCCAGGAGGTTTGCAAATTCAGAGACAGAAATATGAGACAGCAGTGTGCTTTCGAAATTTGTTGAAAACTTTCTTCAATCCAACCAGCACATGTGCATATTATTTCAACCACTATATTTCCAAACACCATTGTGTTCAATCTCTAAACTTCAGTAAGCTAATTCTTTCCTGTTACTCCCCGATCTCGTTCTCTGTTTCTAACATTTCTGAATAATATAGCATTTTTATCCCTTTACTAAGGCAGAAAGTGGTTAACATAGCAATATTAAAGCTCTGAACAATTTCCAGAGCAGTTACAGACATCACATTTTCATGGCATTATCTAATATTATGTAGGAGTTAATTGCTCTGAGAATAAATCCAACTAGCCTTTCTTCCATAGTTGATCTACAGTACAATTAATTTAAACCTCCGTTTGACTAATTACAAATGATTATAATGTCAAACTTTATTTTCAACCATATTCCAATGGACCCACAAATACAATCCACTTATCCATCGTTCATTTCTATCTATTTGTAAACTAAACCACTTATAAATTCTTCCCAGTGGATTGTTAGTTATTTCTTGATGTCAGCAGCAAAAAAATATATTTTGTGAATGGAGGCAAAGCTTGATTGCCTATTTAATGCTTACAAAAGCTAGGGGTTTATCGCCTTTCAATCATAAGCATCTGTAAACAGTCCAAAAATCAGAAATGGTACATTTCAAACAAGGGAACAAATTATTCAAGAAAATTGGTTCTTAGATTAAACTGAATACAGCCAATTGTTGGACTAAAGTTCCTTCATATAATATGGCAAATGGACATATAATTTAGAGTAAAAGCTAATAAATCAAGAAAATGTATGGAGGACTGATTGGCAGAATTAAAGTAAAATAAGAGAGCTGTTAATATTTTAAAAAATACATTACCTTGTACGCTCGACGCATCTCCCTCTCTGTTTCAAATTTGACAAAGCCATAGCCACGCGAGGCACCCGTTACTACATGGATTCCATGTTAAAGTTGTTTGGTGAGAAAAACAATGTTTCCTATCATTAGTGTAATATCAGAACAAATATCGTGAAGAAAACAGGATGTTGAAGTCCTCTTTGCTTCTTACATAGACCCTTTAAGTCATCTTTATTTCTTTTTTCTTTTTGTCTTTTCTGTTTGTGCTTTTTCCTTCTTCCCAGAGAACATCTTTACCCCCTAACATATTGGTCAAGACAAAAATGTGAAATTTGATAATGCACATCGATGCTTTATAACATTGAAACTTAATCTATAAATCTTGGTAAAAAATAAGATCTTGACAACACAACCACATAAGAGTACCAAGCATCACAGCTACGTTTGGTTTTACGGGGCACAACTTATTCACATTCTGAGAATTTACTGAACAAAAAACTGAAGAAACTCGTACTACTGAAGAGAAGAATCAAGCGATGATTCAATTTAGTATATTTTCTTATATTCAGAATCGATCCCTTTTGAAGTTGAGCATTCCTTGTTTGCATTTCCCTCTACCAGTTGCAGGCTTATAGTCCAAAAATAAAAATAAAAAACGAATGGTGGCCAATAATGTGCTTAAAAAGTTCTACACAATTACAAGAGGGAAATTATTCAGCCTCTCAGAATCATTATAGCAAGATTCTATTACAGTTCTTGAACTGTTCATTTCAATCAGCAAAATTCCTCATCTGCAGTTAATGAACATTGGAAGCACAAATTTCCAAAATTTTGTAGCAAGACAATTTCTTTGTGCAGAATTACTAATACCTTTATTCAAGTTATTACAGAAGTCTCTCCATAAAACAATCCCTCCTCTAATAATTTTATGTTGCTCACGGAAATGTCTTCTATAACTTTAGACTCATAAAAGCTTGTGAGTTTTAAAACCAAACACGGTAAAAATAAATATCATAAGAAAGAATAGGTTATTGCCCCTCTTATCCATTCCTTAACACAACCCAAACCATATGTCAAGTCTTGTCATTTTCTCTTTCACTTTATGAAGTGTCACGATCCGGACCTCAATTCCTGCAACTGCAACTCTTCTGCTCTGAACTTCAGCTGAAGCCAGCTGATTATACTGGTTAATCCATGAAATAAAATAGAAATGGGGTGAGAAGAGATGAGAGATAAAGTGAATTGCAAATTCAATCCACTTTTAACTGAATTTCCACAACACAATTCACGCCAATTCACTAAGCATATACCTATATATATACTCCCTCAGAGAAAGCGTGCTTTCTTCCAACATAAAGGAAATAAACGTATTCAATTATTTACATTTTCAATTATAGCAAAACGACACCGTTTTACACAAAATCAAACGACGCCGTTCCAATTTCAAATGTTTGATAATTCTGTTTCTTCATCCTTTTCTTCTGGTTTTGTTGGGAATTTCCTTCCTTTGCTTCTCCTGTTCTTCCTTCTCCAGGTAAGTCCTCCGTAACAATCCTCCGTCTCACTTTGATCTTGTCCCCAATATCCATCAACTGGAAAATGGTGTCTGATCCACTCTACATCTTCCTAGGTAGCACTTTCAGGTGAAGAATCTGACCAATGAATAAGCCACTGATCTGCCCAATGATTCCTTCGCTGTACCTTTCTGGTTTGCAAGATAGCAAGGGGATGATGCTCTGAGTGAGAACTATTGTGCCCTTCAGGTAGTTGCAAAATTGGTATTACCTTTTCTCCAAGTTGTTTCTTCAACAATGAGACATGGAATACATGGTGGATTTTCGATCTTTCGGGTAAGGCCAACTGGTAGGCTACTTCTCCAACTTTCTTAATGATCTAATATAGGCCAAAGTATTTAGCCCCTAGCTTTTGATTAGATCTGCATTCCACTGACTGTTGTGCAAAAGGATGTAGTTTAAGAAAAACCCAATCTCCTTCCTCAAAAGTTCTTTCTGTTCGATTCCTATCAGCGTATAGTTTTCATTCCAGCCCTTTCTTGTGATAGGTTCTACTTCTCCAACTTTCTTAATGATCTGATATATGCCAAAGTATTTAGCCCCTAGCTTTTGATTAGATCTGCGTTCCACTAACTGTTGTGCAAAAGGATGTAGTTTAAGAAAAACCCAATCTCCTTCCTCAAAAGTTCTTTCTGTTCGATTCCTATCAGCGTATAGTTTTCATTCTAGCCCTTGCTTGTGATAGGTCTTCCTTAAGTAGTTGGTCCAATTTGTACCTTTCCTGGAGTAATTCATCAATTGCAGCCACATTAGATTGCTGGTAGGGCCCTAATGCCAACTGAGGGGCCTTCATACCATATAAGGCTTCAAATTGAGTCATTCGGATAGCAGTATGGTAGATGGTGTTGTACCACCATTCAGCAAAAGCCAACCACCTTTCCCACTGATAGGTGTATTTTGTACACT